>JAUTCZ010049969.1:0-11220 GCA_032273805.1 Melanodrymia brightae | reverse complement strand
AAAGTTGGCAAATAAAATACTTGTCACATGGTTTTGTAAAAGGTATCTATAAGAATTTGGGTATTCTTAGAAAATGGTAATGTTACAGGAGAAAATTCATCCTGTGCAGAAGAAAAGGAGGAATGATGAAAAAACAGGAGACTCCTGTAGAAAACAGGAGGGTTGACAGGTCTGGATCAATGTTTTTAAGTTTGGATTAGGAGCGGGAGGGATGGATCAAACAAAATCAGTATTTAAGCACTAATGTCCTTGATTTGGATTTGAATTTTTGTAAAAAGCAGAGTGGGGCGTAGCTCAGCATTGCTGTTATTCAAAGAAGAGTAGCATATGTGGCGGCAATGTGACCAAGTATTGATATTTATATATAACCGTGCATTTGACATCCAATAACAGCAGATTAATAATCAATGTGTTCCAGTGGTGTCGATAAACAAACTTTATCTTTTTTAAAACAAGCAGAATTGTGGTAACATTTTCGTTTCAGATGTACAGGTGGCCATTTTGAATATGGCTGAGAAGAATATTATGTTGAATGAGCATCTGTTTCCGATTGGTTCTTCAGTTTGCATTAGACATCTTGATTGGCAGAAATCAGACCCAACTATTGCAGTGACAGGTAATCTGAAACTTCACACAGTAACATGATTTGCATTAGAAATAAGAAAAATCTGACTAGTGATATTTTTTACAGTATTGACACAAACTAAATTACACAATATTTTGATTACCATTTGACAGGACTTATTTTATATGGTAACAGTATTCGCCATAAGCAAAATCAAGGCTTTCTGAAGAGCACTATACGAAACGGTAGAAGCATTTTCCTGTATCCTACAAACATTCTTTCAAATTGCAAATACTAGTAAAAATAACTATTTTGTAAAACAAATGATAAAATTCCCCTTTTTCTGTCTAATGCATTATTTTCCCCAAATTTTCGATTTTTTTAAATAATGGATATTGCAATTTTATTCAAAGCATGCAACATTATTTCAATGCAGGTGAATAGATCAGTGATTGTTTATTATAATGCTTTTGTATCTTTTCAGTAAATGATAGTAGTGGTACTGATGTGTTCAGTTTTCAAGAAACTGACCAATCAGATCTTCTTGATGTCACCATCTTGCTAGCAGCAGAAGGTTAGAGTAAACGACATTCTAAAATATATTTGTTTTTTAATTTCGCCATTAAGGGATCGTGCATAAATGTCAACATGTTACACAATCTGCACAAAATTAAGATTATGGTTGACCCCATCCCGCCCCTTTAAGAAGTGTTTTAATTATTTTATTATATATATAAGAGCACTGTCACTTTCCTTTTATAGTGATCTACGACCTGGATCTCACAGAAAGCTTTTTTACCACTGTTCTCAGTCTGATGTTGACGCCACCAAAAACTTTGTACATAACTCTGGAGAAAAGGTAAAACTAGTTTAATAACTGCATATTATAAACTAACTAGCAAACACTATCTTGCATACAGACATTTGAAATATCCCTCTAACGTCAAACTTTAAACTTAGTTATAACTTACTTATGTACGTGCTTATATCCAATTGTTTTAATCACATCTGTCCTGGACAAGCAATCCAGCTGTCTCAACTGCTTGTGCAGAACAGAAGTTAGTGTTAATATGACAGAGGACACCCGCTGCTTATTACTAACAGCAAACAGGACAGTACATACCACAGTGTTTGTTAACCAGTAGTGGGACACTGGCCAGTGTAAGTGGTATACACCTACCCATTGAGACTTGTGAAGTACACACTAGGGTTGGACCCAATACTGTGATTAAAAATCCCATCACTTCAATCGGGATTCGAACCCCATATCTACCCGTCTTGAGCCCGGTGGTCTCACCACTGCACCACGGAGATGTGAAATCTTCCCATTGGCTGTATATTTTCGACATCGCAACTTCTAAAGTCATAATTTTGTTTGGATTTGGTGAACTTTGTATTGTTGTGCATTGTTCTTGAAACACGAAAAAATTAATTCTATATTATTGATTTATACTTATTAATTTATTTATAAGAAGTTTCTTTCAGATTTATTGACAATTGAACAAAAATAAACAGTCGCAAACTTTTGCATGAATGACTTTGCCGATTGAGTTTTGCAGATGGCAATTTTTTTTCAAACGTTGATAAATCTGAAAGAAATAAGTTACAATCCGTTATATATATATTTCTCTTTGATTATGTGATTTCATAAGCTGAATGTTTTGTAATACGTAGAATTGTGTTCTCCGCACATGACCTTGATGTTGCGAGCCCTGCGTACGAGCACTTCCATGAATGTCTTCATCAGCTTGTACTGCACAGTGACGATAGATGTGTTTTCGAGTACAGCCAGATTCCAAGTGATTTCCCACAGTGCTTCGAATACACCAGGACAAAACAGCTGGTAATTGTTTTAATATTACATAACATAGGGAGTGGGCGTAGCTCAGTGTAAGAACATCCGCCCAGGCTCGATGCGAAATAACTCAACTGGTCCACCGAGGAGGATCGAACCTTAGGCAGACTCTCTTGCAATGAGCTACACCCCGCTCCTTACATGTACACGCAAGTTTCCTGTATAGATGCAGACAGAAAACATCTGTGTTGATATCTACATAGCAAAGAGCGGAGCATAGCTCAATGCAAGAGCATCCTCATGAGGTTAGGTAAGTCAACAGATCGATCCTCAGTGGAACAGTTCGATTATTTCCTGTTCCAACCAGTGATCACACAGCTGGTCTATTAAAAGCCATGAGGTGTGCTATCCTGTCTGTGGGAAAGTGCACATAAAAGATCCCTTGCTATTACTCGAAGAAGAGTAGCGCATGTGGCGGCAGCGAGTTCCCTCTGACCAAGTGTCAATATAACTGCGTTTGACATCCAATTTATAATCAATGTGTTCCAGTGGTGTCGTTAAACAAACTTTATCTTTTACCAAGCCCTTGTATGAGAAATCGGCATAATTTTAAGTTTTCTACACTATTAAATAAATGCGAGCCATATTTCTTTGTTTTCAAAGGAACTTTGGAAAATTGTGTCGAGACATCCAAGAAAATGTTGATCACGCAAATGACCATCCCTGTGGTACAGGCCCGCAAACACGAGGTGTTACCCTACAACTGTGTCAAATACATAACTTGGAGATGAGTCACTTCCCACTTCTGGTCGCAAGACCTACATCAGAAGCTCTGGAGATGCAAACACCAGAACATACCCTACAACTGTGTTCAACACACAATTGCGAGAGAAGTCTCTTCCGATTACATGGTACAGACCTACAGCAGAAGCTCTGGGGAGGACTGCAAACAACAGCCCAGTTCATATCACTCAAATTGGAATAACTGTATGAGATTGATTTTCAAAATTTGAACAGAAGCTGATCAATGAGTAAACTCTAGCAACTGCTGCTATGTAGAAGAAAAAAAAAGAATTATCTTTATTTAATGACACTGTGGACCGAAAGTTTACACAAAAAGCAATCCGAACTTGTCTTTTATGCAGTCCGTAATAGAAATGAAACAAACAAACAAACAAACAAGAATTGTACATGTATGTCTTTAATTATAAGAATGTAAAATCACAATTTCTTGATAACGATTTCAATACAGTGGTAAATATTTATTGAACATGCAGTACACTTGGAACATTTATGGCATTTGATCCAGTGCTGGATGTCAAATTAATACCAAAGTACAATGATGGAATAGCTGCATGGTACGAAGATTTATGATGAAGACGATTCCTGACATAATTTATTGGAATGAATACCCGAATGTCATGTACACTGTACATATCTTAAATGATGGATAATGATTTGTTATTTGTTAGGTGGTCTAGTAGATAATAGTATCACACGCGCCATGATGCTGGTTGGATTCATTACTTCGGTAATACTTTATTGCATGTACGGTGTACAATATTACAAGTGTAACTACCAATTAATAAACTTTCCCATCTACATACATACATCAATATATAGAATGAGATATAGACAGTAACTTATGAATGATGACCAATTAGAGATTTTATCGGAGTGAAATATGTATTTTTAGCGCACTTGTTCAAGGACCAAAAAAAGAATTCTCAATGTAATATGCACTTGTTGGTATGTTAAATATAATTATAAGGATTGTTTGTTATGTGTTTCAGATTTATAAACGATTGAGCAAAAATAAACATGTGCAAACTTTTGTGTGAACATCTATTTGTAGCAGTCATTTTACTGTTTGTATAGTAAACAGAGTAACACCATGTATTGTTTATCCAGGTAACCAGACATTTTGTTAAATTCGTTGTAGAAGAGTCTCTCGGGGTAAATGGAGTTTTATGCTCGGGTTAAAAGAGAATACAGAGGCTATATAAAAATCCATATACCCCTCGTGATGCTTCTATAACTTATATTGTGTATTTTCCATTTAAATTATAATACAAATTTTACACGTATAATAATAAAAATATAAATTTGTATCTATTAACAATAAAAAAAAAAGTTTTTATTCCACCACCATGCTGCACACTGCTTCTTCAAAACAATTTTTGCTTTTTTCAAAATTGGAAATTTGGAAAATTTCCCCCAAAGAGCGGCCCCAAATTATATGGTAGATTAAACCTTGAATCTTGATACAACACAATTTAAAGAGACAAGACATTAATGATATATGTGCATGACTTGGTAGGAACCACATAAAATCTCATCACATGATGAAGGAGTAATTAAACAAGAACCATGTGCAATCACATTAATGAGGATATGATGAAATCGAACAAGAAAAAGACATTACAATTCAAATATGGCAAAATGGTCATAAATATATGAAACAAACACAACTTGTAATAAAACATTTGTACAAATCTAGATATCATTTGGGTTTAATGTATTCAATAATAATTGGAAACCATTAAACTGGTTCACAAAGTCAAGAGTCGTTTGTATTTTGGACTAGCATACAATTAATTACATCAATGACTCTTTAATTACTCTGGTCACATGTCAGATGAGGAAATGAACGGGATCAAACAAATTTCATATTTAATTGAAGCTGAAAGGCAGAGCAGAGTATATTTGTTAAAAAAACATGAATGAGTTTATGCCAAAGCAGACGCCAGTCTATAATGCAGATGCAAATGTCTAGTTGAGTATTTACACTGTAATATTTAATTATACTTCAAGCCTCTATTCATTCTACTAGCCTAATGTAAAACTGGTATTATTCTGCACATGTAATTTTCACATTTGTAATTTAAATGCCAAAATTACAAACGGACAAATAATTATTAGTAACGATATTATGTAATTTTATAATATGACAATATCATTTTTGCTACTCAAAAAGAAAATGTCAAATTGCTAGTCGATCAGTTTTTCGAAATCACGAAAATTTACAGCTGCGTATATTACTAGTCTTACAGGGTATGTCTACAGAAAAGTACAAATACTGCCATCAGCTTATAATCTTATGCAATAAATAAAATGCCACATATTAAGAATGTGGTTGACAAACAAATGGGATTTTTTTTTCATAAGGCCTATAAAAATATATGATGTGTGTTTCCGGTTTTCCGACAGACCCTAATTTTTATGGAAAAAACCCCTAACAATTCCGACCTACCTTAGTAACCTTTTTTTTTTGAAGGATGAAACCGAAAACACATTTTGTTTTTTTAGGCATAATGGTTTTCTTGTTTCAAAGATTAGACATGAATGATGAGTGTTAATCATGTGAGATGGATTGGAATATCAAAAAATACAAATGGCCGATTCAATAATTCTCCCAAAATGGAGAAAACTGTACTTGTTTTTATTACTCACATTTAAAATGTGAATACCAGAATAAAATTGTGCTGCCTTTAAAAAACAGATTATTACATGCAATAAAAAATGAAGATAAATAGGAACTGTGCTTAAATATCAATGTGTTTCATAATCCGAACATTAATGTTCGGAAGGGCTGGGAGCAATAAAAGTCAAGTTCAGATTGCTTTTCATGTAAAAACATCGGTCCACAGTTGATCAATGTTTTATGTTAGGATTAGAAGGAGATGGAGGGGGTCAAACCCAATCCTAATTTTGTTCAGATTGTGAAACACATTGAAATTTATGCACAGTCCGTTATGAACATCAATCAACCAACAGAGAAATGGAACGTATTTTAAGGCACACCTCTAAATGTCAGTGATGGTATCAGGTTATAACACATCCCCATAAAACATATTGTGGGAAAAACTGAGAACCGATTATCTTCTAAAGGGGTGAGTCTATTTAAATGTAGCCGTTTGGATATTATTATGATTATAATTTGAGTTTAAACATAGAAATCGACATCAAAATGACATTTAAAGTGACCAACATGCTTTTTGGTATGCATATTTTAATGTAAACTACCAGGAATGTTAAATTATCGTACAACATTCTCGTCCAGTAAATATTGGTCATGCGGAACACATGAAGCACAGTATGTAGCTTCTATAAATATGTGTCATTGTGTACTATGATTCCCAATTTTACTGTATTTTCATACTTTATTGCAGCAAGTATGGTATACGACAACAATATGTCACGCACCGCAAATGGTAGATATGAAATGAACATCTATTTATTACTCCAGCGAGCACTCTAACCGGGAAAATAAAGTCAGAAATGATCAAATACAGTAGAATCTCATTGGCTCGAACACGGAAGGGTCGATTACAATGCTCGAACCAAGATCGAAGTCCCGAATTGTTTTTGCATTAAACCCTTATATTAAGTTGCTGATGCTTGGGTCGAACAGTTTCTCGAGCCATTCCAGCCATTGACAGGAACATTACTAAAATATGACATCACAAAATATGAACATGACGTCATGTATATCGTGTAGAACTACCATTCATCTTCTTTATTTTTAGCATTACATCAATGTCAAATATTTTTTGAGAAGCATTTAACAATGAAATGTATTGAGTGAAAAATAGAATATTAAACTCGCTACCTTGTATTATCAAGTTTAAGTCCCTTGTTAAATGTAGTGACATATAAAAATGATTTTACTTGGGACTTAGACTTGATAATACACGATATCTTATTCCGTCATCTGTGTTCTTACTGTAGTAAATAAACTAGTTTCGTATCTATGAATGATTGATACAAGAAACAAATCTTGATAACAAATCTTACTAATAAAAAATGTTTGGATTTAAAACTTGACACTGATAAACATAGTGACCGAGAACAGATGGTCATTAAACATAAAGTTATGGTACTTCTTATATACAATTCAATCAACTTAGAAACCATAGAAACAGTTCACACTAATAACAAGACCTTCAAGTAAGACGGAACTCGAAAGGCAACCAACATGTAATTATTAACAAACAAGACCCAAACACGTAGGTTCGAAAACGAAAACTCATTAAGCACAGAACTTGAAGGTGATAAATTAATGTTCTTGCAGAACAGATTTCAATCTGATTTGTTGTTGTTCTACACTATTAAAGTACTTCTAAAATAACATGCACAAAATGTAATCATGTTAAAATGTTTCAACAGATGAAAAGCTGGTTGAATGGATGTTAAAAAAAGTGCATTTGTGCGACTGAAAATAATTAGGAGCGGGACGTAGTGCAGCGCAAGAGTGTCCGCTTGAGACTCGATGGGTTGAAGGATCAATCCACCTGAGGGGACCCGTTGGTTTATTTCCCATTCCAATCGATGGTCCATGACTGGTCTATCAAAGGCCATGGTGTGTGTTATCCTGTCTGTGGGCAACAGCACATAAAAAATCCCTTGCTGTTATTCGAAGAGTAGCCTATGTGGCAGCAGCGGGTTTTCTCTATGACCAAGTGTCGATATCATAACTGTGCGTTTGACATCCAATAACTGCTGATAAAAATCAGTCTTTTAGTGGGTTTTTTAAACAAATTTTATCTTGTATTATTTTAATTATTGTTCCATTTTTATTTCCACACAAGATGAAATATTAACAAAGGATTTGTCTCTCTCTGTCATTCAAGAATAAAATATCTGCTGATAAAAAAAACCATGCATATTATTAAAAAAATCCAGATTATTTATTATAGGTTAAAGTTTTGGTCTTCTATTTATACATAAAATTACAGTAAAAACATTCTTTTTCAGAATTTCTTCGACTGAATTCAGTCTCCTGCCTCACAATGCTTATGACAACCATATCCCATACATGTAAGCGCACAGAAAGTAACTGGTTTCATACAATGTATTACCATTTGTAGGATATCCATCAAATCTCGCAAAGCTTGAATTTCAAACTATCAACAATTATTGCAATAACATGTTAAACAAAACTTAAACTGTCACAAATTCTACTGCAAGGAATGGCGAAATTTTATTCTTTTAAAAACATTTTCTAAAAAAAATAGAATATAATTTCATTTCGTTTTTCATAAATATAACGCTTTAACTTGCCCACCTTACATAAGGCGGTCCATCTTGTATATACATCTTAATTTTTAGGTAAGGTAGAGATAATTTGTTTCCGTTTGTTGACATAAGCAAAAATGTCAACTACTCAAAACTCCATTTAATATCAGATTGCGTCATTCAGCAGGCTTCATTGGTGCGATTCACGATAAATATGTATAATCAGGGTTGGATAAATCCCATGCAGAGCAGCCCGGGGCTACAAGATGTTGTTCCTGGGCTACTACTTTAGCAAGTGCAAATAAGACCCACATTGCATTCAATAGGGCGAGCATTCGACTACCGAGACAAAACGTTTTGTCACTGGTGTTAGCATCTAACATTAAATGAATGTGATATGATAGTACACGATCAGTACCAGTCACATTGCTCGTGAGCACTTACCTTATTGAACGCAAGGCAGTTGGATACCACATTAATATATAAGAAGCTTTGCATAACAAGTATTTCCAATACTTTTCAGCCACTTGTATGGTCTTACTAACTTTGTAGAAGTGTGAATATTTGACAATCTTTTTTCACTTTTGGGGCTCTCTGAATGTGGTGCTGGGCTACCAGAATGTTGATGTGTGGTAGTCCAGTAGGCTAGCATTAATTAAAGTAAAGTTTGTTTGACACCGCTGGAACACATTGATTTTAAATCGGCAGTTATTGGCTGTCAAACTCACGGATATATCGACACTTAGAGGAATTCCGCTGCTGCCATATAGCCTACTCTTCTTCGAATAACAGCAAGGGATATTTTATGTGTACTTTCACACAGACAGGATAGCACACACCACAGCCTTTGATAGACCAGTCATGGATCACTGGTTACCATTAAAAAGTAATATTTTTCCAACCCTGATGTATGCATATATATAAAACAAAATATGACACATTCAAAATCATTTTCTAATTCTGTTCCCTTCCGTGTGCATGATGTCAAGTGATCTCGTACAGCATATAACAATTTATCCACATGGAATCGATCAGTAAACACCCATCTCCTCTTTTAGACATTCAATTTGCCCTATAGTCCTCTGAACAACCTCGGGCCGAATCAGTGAGAAGTCGAACAAATTCACCATGTGTAGTATAAAGTTTCTGCACAAGTCTTTCTCGATAATTTCACGTCCAAACAACTCGACAAATGTTGAGCAGGCGACTGGAATCTGAACATCACCAATGAGGCTGGAAAATAATTGAAATGACAGTAAAGAAAAAGTCGGAGGTTTCCGCAGAGTCATAAGGCATAGGCAGGCCCTACTGATTTATTGTAAGGGCCTTAAATTGAGTTGTCCGTCCCTGTACAATGTATAATACATAATCTATCAAATTTATGCTCATGGACTTTACATAAAATTCTAATATTATTTTGCTGAATTTTGAAAATGTAAGCGCCTCAAAAAATCCTTGTGAAAAGCCTAAACGTAGGAAGAAAACTTTAAAAGTGTGTTTAAGAACTTGCCACTAAAGCACATTTATTAATTAATTAATAATCAAATTATTAATTATTAATGCACAATGTTTTTTTTTCCAGTTCAAAATCATTTATAGATGTCAGGGTTGGGGAGCTTTGATTCATCACCTGACAGCACATTTATTTTGTAACAAACTGGGACACAATTTATATTTAAATTAAAATGTTTTTAAATATAAAAGAGGCCAAATAATGTTGACACATGGCCTCACAACCTGTCTAATGACATGAACAAAATGTTGGTAACTCTTTTACCATTAACAATGGATTAGGGGACATAATCATGTATTAATCATTTATTGAAGAGTTACATCCCTTGCAAACACCATTTCGTATGCTGCAATATCAAATTTATTAACTTTTTATTGAGAATTTATTCAGTTACAACCCTTGCAAAAAAAACAAATCCTATGCTAATAATATATTATTGCAATATTAAATTTATGTCATCCATTGATTTGCTCTTTTACAGAGAACTTAAACTAGAAAATAAATATCTTTTCATTGGTCATGGAACTTACTTCTTTTTCATAATGTGAAGATTCCACAGCTTCATGAGTTCTTTTTCTCCCTCATTGACATCTGTAAACTCCTCAATCATCTACAACAGCAAAACAATTGATTTATGTACAGTGGTCTAATTTGTATAAAAATATTGGTAGACATTTAATCCAATTGGCTAAAAAGTCTGCCCGACCAACAAAAATTTACCACATTTAGTAAGGCAGCTGTATTGCTATTGTTACAAGGAGAGGGGTTGGGGCGTAGCTCAGCACAAGAGTGTCCGCCTGAGGATCGATGGGTGAAAGGATCTATCCTCCTCAGGAGACCCGTTCGGTTATTCCATGACTGGTTTACCAAAAGGCCATGGTGTGTGCTATCATGTCTGTGGGAAAGTTCACATATTAGAGTAGCCTATGTGACGGCTGATTTATAATCAATGTGTTCCAGTGGTGTCGTTAAACAAACTTTATCTTTTGTTACACAGATGCAGGGTTTTGTTTTCTATGGTTATGGTGAAAGGTTGAACGGAGAAATTAGGTGGTTTGCTATGTTACAAAAATTAACTACATACATTGACAGTTTTCTGTCTCAGCCACAACGGATCATTGTGCGAATCACTGTCGTAATCAATTTCCTGAGGTCGCATTGGTTTACTTGTTGCTGTTCGGTAATATAATCTGAAACAGAGAAACACTTAAAATGAGAAAACTATTTCAACATATCTGGGTGTAACTAAACAGTATTAACCTGCTCAGCACTGTAGGCGAGATATCTCGCCGACGTCAAACTACCGCTCAGCACTGTAGGCGACATATC
>JAUTCZ010049958.1:0-11220 GCA_032273805.1 Melanodrymia brightae | reverse complement strand
ACACAGCAGAACACACTTGATGAACAAGGTTAGTCAAGCTGAACAATCTAGCAGTCCATATATTGGTCATTTTCAAAATGCAGTTGTATATGCAACTGAATTAACTAACTAAATACATTAAATTGATTTAAGATACTAGTGCATTATTACATTTCATCAAACTTGATGACAATGATCTTTCAAGAGCTGTTTTCATTTTCTTCCATTACCTTTGAATATACTTGTATCTGATGTGGACAAAATGCGTGCGTGCGTCCGTGCATACATACATACATACATACATACATACATACATACATACATACATACATACATACATATAGTAGTTATGTATTTAAATATGGATATTGTATGATTTCCATTGCTTTTTCAGGCTGGTCTAGTAGGCAGGAAATCCCACAGCTCTCGGTCTCAGCAGCTTGACCCGTCTTTACAGCTCTCTCTACAAAGTACGATTCGCAACATGTACCCACCCAATGGGGAACCGAGGCTGTTCCAGTTTGACAGTCTCAACACTACCGATGATACCAGTGATGCTCCATCCAGCAGCCCATGTTTTACGGACACACCAGACACTCCCAGTCCAGTGTCACACAACAGACTGGGTACCAATCTCTTCAGACATGAGAAAGAGAATAGATATCAGAGTGCTACAATGGTTTCTCCGAGACCATATTCTTCAAGTTTTAGAGCTGAGACTGTCAAATCAGATAGCAAAGGAACATGTCAAGCAGTTGTGCAGAATAGATTTGACCAGACATTGGAAAACACTAATGGTAGGATGAGTTCTCCAAATGACAGTGATAACATGGATGGTAGTGTATATAATGCAAGGTTGACAGAATCTACAGAAAACCAAAATGGCGAGATGAACATTTCTGTATCAAAAACAAGTGAAATCAGAAAACAGTTTGAAAATATGTCTAGGTTTTCAGAACCATGTGTGGCTGTTAGAAAATCTGTTGACAGTAAAGATGTGAATAATTATCAACAAAATATTGAGAGTTCCACAGTTTTCAAGAAAAACCGGTATCTTAGTGGAGGTAGAAAATTAAATGACCAAAGTGATCATGACATTACAATAAATGACTCTCAACAAACAAACAGATATCCTTCAGCACAAAGACAATTAAGCAATCAAAGTGATGATTCACCTGCATTAAATGGTTCTCAAGAGATAAACCACCATCCTTTAGGCGGCAGAAAATTAAGCAACCAAACTGATCATCAAGCTGGCACAAATGGTCCTCAGTGGACAAATAATAATTCTCCTGGAATGAGCAAATTAAGCAACCAGAGTGACCATGAGATGAGCATCAATGGTCATCAACAGACAGAGCATTCAGACGGCCTTGCACAAGCAATGTTGAACCCAGAGGAACTTGCAAAAAAAGTAATGGCAGATGTACCAAACGTGCGCGAAGTTGTGGAAAAAATGCAGCATATGAGTTTCATACAGTCACAACACAACAGCATGCAGATGAGGCAAGCTGCAGTTCAACAGCCAGAACCACAGCAAGAGAGCCTCAAACAGTGTGCATCAAACAGTGAGGTTACTTTACCCAGCTCATTGTACAGTTCTAAAAATCGGTTGAATGCCAGTTCATCTCCAACTCACATGTCAAGTAGTTCAGCTACTCATGGTGAAACCTCTCACATGGAACATCTTAATGGTGGTCAGAGTCATCGCAAAGTAACACCACCCTCAAGAAGAGGTTCCACGTTTAGTGAAACATCCCAAATAGACTATAGTTCTAGTGGTCAGAGTCATCGCAAAGTGACGCCACCCTCAAGAAGTGGTTCTACTTCTTTTAGTGAAACATCTCAAATAGACTATAGTTCTAGTGGTGAGGCTCGACGCAAAATCACTCCACCATCAAAAGGTGGTTCAGTTTCCCACAGTGAAATCTCTTATATGGATCATAATTCTAGTGATGAGACTCGCCGTAAAGTCACGCCACCATCGAAAGGTGGTTCAGTTCCCCACAGTGAAATCTCTTACCTGGATCATAATTCTAGTGGTGAGACTCGTCGTAAAGTCACGCCACCATCGAAGAAACAATTTCCAAGTCAAGGGCCTGTGAAAAATGACATGATTGTAAATAGTGTAACGCAGTCACTGATACAGGGGCCAAACACAAGTGATCTTGTAAATAATACAACTAATTCCAACAATGGACAGAGCTGTGAGAACAGTATATCTTCAGACAATAGTGAGGGAGCAGATTCGAACCTTCAGTCCTCAGTTTCCAGTGGATACCATTCCGAGAGGAACTTCAGTAGTGACCTTGTCACAAATACACCAAAAGCAGACCGAGATGTGTATACTCAAGATTTTGTAAATCGGACTCCTGCTAATGCGTATAGTGCTTCTGCAGTGTCTTTTTCTTCATTTCGACCTTACCAACCTGCTACTCCTCTTATCAAGACTAATGCATTGTCTCGCCCTGACAGCACAACCAGTACAAGCAGTCAGTATTCCACGTCTTCCTCTAGTCGCTCTGTTATTTACAGACCCATTCAAGAGGAACCGGGATCCAGTGTCACAACAAACCATATGCAACCGTGGAACATGAAATCATTGCAACCAAACATTGGAGCCGATTCAAGCAGAGGTCGACATTCCAAACACTTAGCTGTGAAAAAGATTAAGAAAAAAGTCAGTTTTTCTGACTCCGAAGCAGGAGACTCTTCTAATAATGAAAGTGGTCGAGAACAATCTCCTCAAAATTACAATTTTGAAAGTGCAATAAATTCCATTCAAGGTCAAGACAATTCAATAGAGTACCACAGTCTGGGTAGGTCATATGAACAGAAACATTCCACATTTCCACAACGTTGGGCAACACAACATTTGGATAAGAATTCTCATTCTCAGAGTGCTAAAGAATCTTCAGAACAATTGACTGGCATTTCCAACTCTAAAGACAGTGCAGCAAATGGGAACGCGTTCTCACTGCAGCAATTATACTTCAACAAAGACAAAAAGAATGCATCAAAAAGTCACGTGTTGCAATCGTCAAAGTGTTAGCTTTATTGCCGAAGAGTTGTTTATGTCATTAGCTTATTTTAAATGCAGTTTTGTTGTAAAAACTGGGTATTGTTTACTTTACACCTAGTTCATCTGGCCATGAACAGTTCAGACAAAAAACATGTCCTGAGGAGCACAATGTTGAAGAATCAATCCTCATCGGTTATTTCCCATTCCAACCAGATATCCATGACTGGTTCAAAGGCTGTACATAAAATATCCCTTGCTGTTATTGGTAAAAGTAGTCTATGTTGCAGGAACACATTTCCTCTGTGACCAAGACCAAGTGTTTATATAACTGTGTTTGACATCCAATAACCACCGATTACTAATCAATGTGTTCTAGTGGTTTATTTCTTGTATTTGTCAATGATTAACTACACCACTGGACCACATTCATTAATAACCAACAGCTGTTTGATGTCAGTTTGTCGACACATGGTCTTAGAAGAAACCCACTGCCACCACATAGTCTACTCTTACTGAATAACAGCGAAGGTAGCACATACACCACAGCCTTTGATGAACCTGAAATAGCACAACAGGTTCACCGATTAGAATATATCCTTTGGCCTCTCGAACCTCAAGTACTAGCCGATGATTACTTTATCAATATACTCTAGAGGCATCATTAAATAAACAAACTATCTTTTGACATATACACTAAATGTTAGAAAAATGTTTATGCTTTTAATACAAATTCACTCATCTGCTTCATTCTAATATGCCTTGTATTGATCGAGGTATTATTGCAATTAGCCATTTCTGGTAAGAAAAGGGAAAAAACAACATAAAAATTGTTTTTCTTTGCACAAATTGGGTGGCGTACAAATGTATATGTTATATAAATACGTATATTTATATATATATATATATTTATATAAATATATATATGTAAACATCTTTGTATATATTATATTGTAAATACTGTATGTGTATAATCAAGTCATTAAATGTACTTGAATAAGTCCCATCTACATGATAAAGTAACAATGAATCATCTGTATCTATATCATTTATCATGTCATATAAATGTACTTGTAAAGGGACGTAATAATTTATTAAATATATTTTATATTCGATGGTTGTTGGCTTATTGATGAATTCATGTTTTGTTACAATACATGTCAATTCTTTTGATACATTAGTGTGGAAATCTAATATTGTATACTTTAATATTCCCCCATCTTTAGAAATGGGTGAATGTTGCAGATGTGAATCACTTGATGTTGGTTTCCCATCTTGCTCTTTAATGCCGATAAATAAATATGAAAATTGCATCAAAACAAATTGCAAGAAACATATTTTGGTATCATGACGATCATTTTGGTGTGTGCCTATGAAACGTTATAAGAACAAACAATGCCATTTTTCATACAAATGTTATATTACCGGTAAATGGTTAAATAGGAATCTGAAGCTAAATACATTGGAACACCAAACTTGATGTACAAACATAGGTGTTCATAGTTACAACATTGAAATAACTAGCCAGATTCCACCTTGCTCCAGATGCCACTTGCCTCCTCTCTGGCAAAGGAGTCTATTGAGCACATTATTTTAGAATGCAATGTACTACAGGATTTGAACAGCTAGAATGACACCATAAAGAAGTGGCAGGACATTTGTAACATGCTCTCCCAGTCAACGGAAAGAATACATTGTGGGTCCAAGATAGCATACTATTTGGTGAAATAATTTAATTTTACATTAAAGTCAAATGGTCATCAAGATGGCAATTACTCCTCTAGGCACTGCACATCAGGTCATCGGATTGTTTTATATAAATCACCACATCTAGTGTTCACTGGCTCTCAGCCAACACTAGTAGAGAAGTATGAACTTTTTGTTTTCAACCAGTGATCCATGACAAATCTTAAGGAATGCTCAGGCAAGGCATCTATGCACGTTTAACAATACCTTATTGGCATTACTGCTGCATAACGATTATATTACTATTTTTGTACATTTGGTACATCGTAGGCCGCAGCCCTTATGTCACAAATGCACCGTCGCGCTGGTCAGTTACATAATACTTTGAGGAAGGTCATGAATCACGAGCGGTCTTGGACAGTCACTTGTATATTGAAACAACCCATCGACAACACTATATCAGAGCGTTTATCGCTAGATGTTGAAAAAATAGAGTCTTGCAAACCTAGAATAAGTATATATATAATTTTCTATTGAAAAATTAAGAATTATTAGCTATATGATCCCAAAGTCATTGATAATGTAGAGCCTGGCGATCTCGCACGTGGTATGCGTACTTGTAGTGACCGCTTCTGATGTTACATCCGGAGTGAATGACAACTCTATTAGGGACCATATGGATTCATCCAGCGACTAGGAAATAACCCAGTTTTTTAAATATTACTGAAACACCTAATTAATGTCATTTGAACTATATATGGGTAATGATACTTTAGGTAAGTATATTTCCAATTAATAAACCTTATTTTATGTACTATTATTCCTTTAAGCATTCAATAATTTTAATCTACTCAACTTATAGACTATTAGTGTATATATCACAACATATTTAATGCAAACAAAAAACAAAACACATCTTCAAGTTGGTTTTTTTATTGTTTTATTTTTTTTGATGTTTTTTTCCTTCTTTTTACTACAAAACACGCAGACACACTTTTTTTTTTAGTTCAAGTTCTGCGTTTGTTGAAGCACTGGTCTTGGTTGCATTGATAAAAAAACATAGTCAAGATAATACCCAAGTCTTGACTGATCAATACCATAAGTGAACTCACTGATCTTAAGATTACATACCTAACAAAACATCAGTTTGAAATAATGTGTGCTTGTCAAGTATTAATATAGATTCACTTCTACTTTAGCTTTTTTTTTTCACCTGACATTCTTAACAATAGTCAAGTGATATCCATATACATGTTCAACAATCATCTTTAAATGTACGTTTTCATAATTCTAGAAGCATCCTTACAAAGATGCTACAAATGCATTCATGGTCTGTGCAAACAAATAAACCTATAACATACAAGTCATAACAGTATTAAACCATACTCGTCGCATTCACATCTCTTGCATTACCAGTATATGCTTTGCTTTCAGTACCAAATCATTCCACCCAGTCTTAAGACTATTGAAACATTCATCCATTCTTTCAAGCTGCATTCAAACTTTGTGCAGCTATCAAAGAACTTTTCTCTGGTAAATATACATGTACTTGCTGTTTTTTCTTCAAATTGTCCAAATTACAATCTTGTAATATAAGATCAATTTAGACATCATTCAGCAAGTTATATTTTATAACATATTGCATACATCTTGGGGTAGGTGGTTTCATAATTTAATAAATATGAATACTGAAAATTGTACATAAAAATACCCGTTAGGGATTTTTTTTAAACTTTAAATTCACAGGCTTCAGAAGATAAATATTCATCTGTTTCATAACAAACCTTTGAACCCCAATTAATAAGCTTAACATTGACACAACCATGAAATTTGCTTGCAGTATATGTGATTATAGATGAAGGACAGTGTATATTGTTAAGAGTGTAACAAAAAGGTGAAACGTGTGCACAACTGAATGTCAATTGCTGTGCGATGTTAACATATCTCAAAATACCATGCAAGTATGTAACAAACACTAATTTGTCCATACTCTATCAATTTCAATCTCCTTCAAGGCACCAGCTAATGTTAAAGACTGTTTTTTCTGAAATAGTAATTTTTCCAACGGTCACAGCCATTAATTTTGGTTCTCCGCCATTGGAAGTTTATTAATTGCAAATACATTTACATGTATGTTTTTAATTCTAATTAAATACCCTTAAAATTTGATCATGTTTTGTGAACAAATATAATTTTAATTGGCTATATCCAAAAAGAAATTGTTCATGTCGATGAGGTACAAATGTGTTTGATCAACATTCATGCATGTTGTGATAAACAAAAAAATCTGTTTAAGGGAACATATGACATTAGAAGTATGTAGAAAAACAAGGTAACAAATCAATAAGGAAACCAATGATGTAGTCTTGCAAATTAGGACTTGCACAAGTCCAGATGTAAATATTAATACATAACTCGATATATACTGAGTGTATGACAACATATTATTATGCATTATGCCAGCAACAACTTGGCACGAAAATGATGTGGAAGCAAACGGGCTGTAAATTAATATTTTTTGCAAGATGCATAATAGTACTAATGTATGTACTTGTTTAGCAGGCACGATAAACTAACAAATTTGTAAAACTTGCAGCAAAAAATGAATTAAAATTTCACTACTAATTTCACATTTTTGCATTGCACAAATTCCACTATGAGCTGAAAAAATTAAAGGTATTGTCTTAATACTTAGTACAAATCGATTTAGGAAACAATTCATTTATTGATTTTGAACAATGATTTAGATTGATTTTCAAAAGGTCAATGGGTCATTAACTTTTTTCTATTAACATGTAAAACATATTTTGTATTTCGAAAAAAATATGATTTCCTTTTTGAGCAGCAGGTGTTTTTTCTGTTATAATAACCATTATGTTTGGCGTCTAATAGTCACTTATTTACAATATGTTGTGGTGAAAATAGACAAAGAAGTAGATTGGCTGGGCTATCAAAAGGTAGTCACTCCTGCATCTCCCAATTCGTGTTAAACAGAAGACATATTTGTTTCAAAATTGCTTGGATAGTAAAAAAATATCTTCATTTACATATATATAGTTTAGGTTTGACAACCTAAACTTAGGTAATTATGTCGACAATACACTTTTAAATGTAAACAATTTATTTCTTGTCTATATTTTTAATAATATATAATTCTGTGGAAATAGTATTAAACCTATAATCTACATTCATCAATAATTTATATTGATAAAAGTATTAATACTAACCAACTCATACGCAGATGCATACATGCACTCCCATTCATTAACAAACATAGGCAAAGTTTGGTTTTAATATTATCGACAGACTCCAAATTCTACTTCATTCTTTATCAATAATAGCGTTCTATGAGAAAAATTTGTTTCTCCAACAAATAACAAAATTAATATTTCGTGAAAGCATATACATGGCCTGGCATCTTTGTCACGGAAGGTAAAAGAATTTTTGTACTGTTTTAATAAATAAATTTCATGACACTAGTAGCCAGCAATGACTGAACATAGTGTAGACTTCATTGCCGATAACCATTAAAATTTAAGCACTGAAAAATTGTTTTGTTTGAATGTAATAAAACTATATTAAAGCATTATAGTCAGGTGGACAACTGAATTACTTCATATAGCAATAATTTAAGCACAACTTGAATGAGTGGTTGGTTTGTTCTGGGATAACCACTTATACAGGGTTCATACACATTAACATAATAAAATTCCATAGCATTTCAATTACTTTTTCAGGACGTGAAAGCTAGTTGAGATAATTTCAACTTATTTTCGATATTCAAATGTGATTTTATCAGTAATTATGCATTTTGTTGTTTCTCACATCTTTTTTGTTATAGGAAAACAAATACAATTTCTTTTTAGCACTTAACCAGAATAAGGGAATTTTAAAATTCCTCAACTTTTCCTTGTCTCCATGGCCTGTATGATACTGGATGACACCACAAATGTGTTGAAAATGAAAGTCTTAAGCACATTTTAATACATATTTTGAATACCATAGAAGCTCGATTGTTTAGCTCCTGTACACCAAAACAAATTGTCAAAATGAAAACTACTAAACACATTGTTTCTGGATGCCATTTCTTGTGGTCATATTAAGAAAAGTCAGCATTCCATACTGAGTAGAAGACATTTTCTACAGCCTAAAATGGCAAAATTTAACGGAATCAGCATTAAAAAATATTTTACCTATCAGTGACAAAGACACGTAATTAACTAAATATAAATATTGAAGTTATCACAATGAACTGAAGACTTCACAGATCCAAATATCACACAATGGACAACAATCTTGCTCTTGCACAAACCCTTTCTGAATTGGCTTTCTTAAAAAAGAAATAAAATGTAAAACCCAAAGATTAATTATAATGTATTAATGTCTTCCTTACCGAAACAATAATTTACTTCCTCGAAAATGCAAGGATGAATAGCGATCATACCCTAAAGTTCTGCAGAAGATAATTATACAAAATAACTTTGAACATGGCATCAGGAAGTTATGATTATCCAGACGAGTCGTAACATTACAAATTTCTTTAAAATTATATATAAACAAGTTAATCTGTTTAGAATTTATATTTGTCCCCATAACATGATGAATTGTGTGAACATTCTTAAAAGGTGACCACATCTTTGAATACGGTACTTGGAATAAATTACAACTTCAGAATATATATTTTCCCATATCATGATGTACTTATTGTGTAAATAATCTTAACAGGCGACCATATCCTTACTTGCTTGTATTAACTACAATTTACTGGAAAAGTACAAAGGTGTTCGAGTACTCCTAGTTACTAACTTGTAATAATGACTGTGAATAAGTTTTGATAATGTACTGGTAGGATGTGCAATTCAACATTATTTTCAATGAGGATAGTAACAACATCTTAATTGTCCTGAAGTAAATAACACTGGTTACCATGCTGATTTATTTAGAACATTTAAAATAGAAAAGTAACTTTTGATAACTACTTATTTGGTATAAGCTTTAAAAAAAATGTAAGTCTTGGCCATGATAGATTGTTTCAACAAAAATACTAGTGTGGTTGCAACGATATCTCTGATGAGTAGACTTTGCGGCAGTTTTGGAATGTAAACAAATCATTTGTTTGGAACCCTGATGTAAAATCTGTCGAATAATTAAGCATTTCTACTAGTATTTATCAAGATGAGTATGCAAGGACGGCATAAAAGAAAAATGAAGGTAACTAATATCGGACAAAGATCCCTATGAAATTAGAGTGGGCAAAAAAAAATTCACAACAATATTAATATCTAATGCAAGTCCAGCTTGGATTACATAAACTTGAATCAGGCTATTTTATTATGTGAATTGAGATGGATCTCCATGCAGAACAGATCATAACTGATGCTGAACTGTGGCCAGAAATGTTTGAGAAATGCATGAGGTTATACACTAACTACAACAATCTGTTCATCCACAATGACCGCCGCACACATCATCTACTCCAGTGACATCATATGCAACCATTCTATATAAGACGGCATAACTGAGATAAAGCAGCCTGATTGCAATTACTAGTTTAAAGTCATCACAAACCCCCAAAAGATGCAATAAATATTAAATCATCTCCAACACAGATGATGTGACATCTTCCCAAATACGAATGAAATAATTTTACGATTAAGTGTTTCCCACTGTGTTTAGATAAGGCAGGTCTATAGATTGGAAGAAAAGATAAGAGGTTCTGTAGGCAAGGCGACAAGATCAGGTAAATACATGTCGCAAATATCCCAGACTGGGCATACAATGTCATGATAAAAACTGGTTTTTTTTCCCTGGAAAGAAGGTATCAAAAAGGGAGGAATTGTCATCTAAAAATGGGGCAGAATGCAACACCCTGCTAGATAAAGAAATATGGGAAACAAATAATCTTCTTATTGCAGGATTATTCCACATCAGACAGCACACAATACTACTTATTTTCCATTTATAAAACCTGGATGAAGTTGCTTCTCAGTCCTTTGACATCGAATCCGAATTCCTTCATACACTATCTTGTTCCATTCATTGTCATTTTCATATTTGCTTTCTCACAAAATGTTCAAAAAGTCTCAACTTGTGAAAAGTAACAAATATGTCGCAATGTCTGTTTTTGTCTGCAAATTTTTTTTTTTTGGTGTCATTATTTAAAAAAAAAAAAGTTTTTTGGATCACACAATGTCACCGACAGCCAGGTAGGAAAATCCAAATCAATCTAAAAAAGAAAGAAAAAGAAAATAAACAACTTCAACAAAAAGAAATGATCCATTCCAAGAAGATATTGCTTACATTATAATTTGCTTCAACTATATCACTGTTTATCCTGCAACCACTAGTGGTATTGATAGTTTATGATGACCGATTAAAGCAAAGTTATAACCTGCTACTATACGATTACGTCTTTTGACGTCACACACTCACATAACATGACATCACAAGAAAGTTTGTTTACGAGTATCAATAGTATAATACATGTATATTGAAAAGAAACAGTGATAATATACTTAATTCACCCATCATTTCAT
>JAUTCZ010049947.1:0-11229 GCA_032273805.1 Melanodrymia brightae | reverse complement strand
TTATGAACAAATTTTTTGTGGACGGCTCGACCAATCAGATTGCAGTAAACACTATAATGGAAAAATAATTAATTTATATAAATATATTCCGTGCTAAGTAATATCAGACAATAAATATTACTAAATTTATTTGATATTTATAGACGTTTAAGAATTGTAATGTTGATGCAGTGCTTTTCTAAATATGAATATCTTTGTAGCATTGGCTTGATGCAAATAGGAATCACACTGTAAAACTGTGGATGCATGTTTTAGTTCCACAATAACACTGTACAGTTACTCTGAGTATTTTATATTAATGTCAGGTTTTTTGTTGTTAATTTAACCTGTTATATTTGTTTGTTTTGAAATATTTTTAAGTCATAAAAATATTTAAAATTCTGTAATTGAATTGACTCTTTCAGAATGCTATTGAAGTATTCAAGGAAGTCTTGAAACTGCAGCCGGACCATGTTGATGCATGTACCAGCTTAGCCCAGGCCTTCAAGTAATTATCACTTTATCTTATTTATCCCTAGAACATTAATACAATGAAATCTATCTATATCAGACAAACATTAATTATTTTACTACGAAGAGACTGATTTCTAATAAAAAAATGATTGATATTCTCAACCAAAGCAAACATATAGTGACATACATGTAAAAAATATCAGGATGGCAAAAACATATAATGGTGGGAAAACATAATAGGAAAGTAAACACACATGATAGTAATGTAAGCATTTTATATAATAACAATTAGAGAATTTTAACTTATAACATAAAGGCTTTAAATGTACAGTCAAACCTGCTTGAGCGGCCACCTGTATTAAGCAGTCACCTGCCTTAAAGGGTCACTATAATATTCTCCAAAATCACCTATTTTAGTGCATTATGACCTGTATTAAGCAGCCACCTGTCTTAAGAGGCCACTTTTTGCTACTCCATTATGTGGACGCTTAAGACAGGTTTCACTGTAGTAACAAATATAACTTATATTTATAGATCCAGTGTACTCAATGTATATAACAAATGATAATTTTGCAGAGAACTTGGCAATTTAAAAGCTGCAAGAACCCGGTTTAACCAGTCATTACATATCAAGCCTGACCATCCTCTGTCACTGCAGTTGATGGGTGGTATGATGTACCACAATGGAGACCCTGTATCTGCTCTATCCTACTTCCAGGTGAGTTTTCACTGCCAAATATACATGTACTCCTCGGTCATCTGTCACTGAATCTGATAGATGTATCATAGTGCATGTCCTGCATCGCTCTATCCAGCCTCCGCACGAAGTTCTACTGTGAAAAAATAAAGCAAAATCATTTGTTGCATTTATTCTGGATATAATTTTACTTAAATTCACAAAAAAACCACCTCTTTGTTGCTTCCAAATCTGTTATCCTTTTTCTCCTATTTTGAATCAAAATAAATTTATCTGCAAAAAAAAACAAATAAACATAAGTATTGAGTAAAACAAAGTGTCTATCTTTTGGGGTATTGTTAAAAAACATTCATTGCCAATCTGTTTATATTATAAGGTTGTAGCAAATTACTTTTTGACACTGATAATGTTATAAATATACTTCTGATAAAATTAAAGTAGCGGAAATAAATGGAATAAATAATGCTAAAATCTTTTAATCAAATTTATTTTTAGAAGTGATCTGTGATATCTATGATATCTAACCATGGCCGTTTATTATGTTTTGTTTTCAGAGATGTTTAAATGTTGATTCTGGGAATATTAACTGCCAATACATGGAGGGACTCTCGTATCTGGCAATGGGAAAGTTTTATGATGGTGTCAAGGCTTCAACAAAGGTAGGTTATTATTATGCTTTATCAAAGCTGGAAGTCACACCTATTTATTTATTTATTAATGATTGTTGATATATATATATAACCTATTTGCATATTCACATTTCAGTGATGTGTGTTTAGGTTTTTATCCAATTTTATACACTTAGATAAAGGAACATACAAACTTATTATTTTTTACTAGATAAAAAATGTATTATGCATATCTTGTGCTTTGTATAAGGCACATGTTGATTTTAGAATTAAATGCACTAGCATTATTATAATTTTCTCAGTATCTTATTTAGAAATTGTGACACTGCTAAAATATAGCTACAACAGAATGTTATAAAACTGTAACTGTGTTTATATGTTATACAGGTGATGGTTAACACAAATGGAGCTCTTAAGATGTCCCCTGAATTTATGAAAGCACATTATTTAAGAGGTCAGTATGATGGTTATAATATGTAATGATGGCCTGTAAGTTTGCTTTTTCAGCAAACAACCATCATGGTAGCGTCAAGTATTACAAAACATCATGCAGCTTGCATGACCACCAAACACTCTTGAAAGTGGGAAGCCTAAACTTACATTACGATAATGCATGTGTGGAAAAGATTGCCACAAGCAGTGGCTCATGTATGTTGCATTTAAAGAGACAAGGCCTGGAATGTTGAGTTGGATGGCAAGACTTTGATAGATAAGAGATGCTGCCAGATCAAAATGAAAGGTTATCAAAAAAGAAAAAGGCAAGGGAGATCACTCTGTAATTGTTTGAGAGGCAATACCTATGATGTGGTCTGTATAATTGTGAGGTGCTGCCAGAACAGAGATTCACGAGATAGGAAACTGAGTCTTTGGATTAAAAAAAATCTACTTTGTGTATATGCATTCCAAAGAAAAAAACAAAACAGATTTTTATTTATACTGAGTCTTTTGCCTCAAGACTCATTTGGGAAACAACGGATCCTTCATATGCACTTTCCCACAGAGAGGACAGTACATACCATGACCATTGTTCCACCAGTTGTGGACACTGGTCGATGAAAGTGGTAGTACACCTATCCATTTAGCCTTGCAGAGAATTCAATCTGGGTTGGAGCTGGTATTTGGATTAAAAATCCCATATGCCTCTAATGGGATTCGAACCCAGTTCCTACAAGTATTAAGCCCGATGCATTAACCACTACTATGGAGGCCATTCTGATTTTGTGACTTGAACTTCATTTTTACTTAGAAAATGTTATCATTTGTAGATGGTATTTAAAAATATTATTGACTTGTGTTGTGTTTCAGAATATGGTCGATATCTACATGCCAGACTTGATTATTCATTAGATCAGCTGAAACCGGATTTTGAACTCAAAGAAGAATTTAAAGATCGCTGGGTTAAAACACTGCAGTTTCAGTTCAAAGTGAGTATTTCGGGTAGTACTTATTTTTAACTCTCTTTTTTTCATATACTGTCTTCTCCTGTTAGATTTTACAATCAAACTGATCAAACTGATACTGAGATTCATCAGGTTATATCAATAATTTAATTTTAGATCTAGTTTAAATATTCATTTAACAAATATTTAAATACTGTTAAATTTGTTAAAATAATTGTCCACTGTAGTAATATAGTAATACTTTATGTCAGTCATACAGGGCAATTACTAGTATATGTTTTTAATTTTTAATTATTAATTTAAAAAAAAGTGTATTGAGTGGATATTAAAATTCAGTTCCAAATGTGTTTATTGTTTTCATTGATAATTTATAAGAATTGTAGTTGCTTATAGTCTTAAAGATTAGGTATAATTTGTGTTAGTAATATTCAAATTTTGTACACTTGTGCTGCTTCTCATGAAACGTTGCTGTGTGTTGTATTTGTAGAATGCCTATCAAGAACAACCAGGCCTGCAACCAGAAATCAGGTACTTGAACAGTTTTAATGATTTTAACATTATATAATATCAGTCTTTGCTGTAGTGTCAAACTATCAGTGTTTACACATCTTTTTACCCTCCTGTTCTTGTTTTCATAATTTTCTCAATTGTTTATATGTTTTGTGTGTGTGTTGATGTGTTTGGTCTTGTTTTACAGTGACATCAGCATGATGAGTTTCGAAGATTACCCTTCCAATGTACGTTCTCTTATATGCAAAGCAGAAAAAGTTGGCAGTTTAACGCAAGTGAATTCTGATGGATTTACCGCCAATAAACGCCTCAATATGGCCATGGGTTTGGCAACAATACACATAGCACAGTACTTGGAGGTAATTTTATCATTAAGTATTTTTATATAATTTTTATTATAAGATGTATGGAATTATACCTTTATGTGTACTTATTGTTTATTGTGCAAAATATATTTACACTCCATATGCAACCTGGCTAAGTGCGCTCAAATTTCGCTTTGATCATGTAACTGCGTTATCAGCAAAGGCTGAAGCAAAATGGATATCACCTTATAATAATAACAGAGCACAATTGTTTTGTACAAGTTCTTCACTTGATATATTGGTGACCAGTGAGTGTCCGGTTTCATCAAGATAAATGTCTGGTCTGGTTTTTTAAATCTTGACATTCTACTTGAAGATGTAAAAAATGTTATCTTGATGAACTACGATCGCTATCTGTAAAAGTTTTAAGAGCAATCGCAGTTGCTGTTGGAATTACCTACAACTGGCTCATAAAGTCTGAGACCATCTGCCACTGTTGACTAAGGGCTTAACTATTTTACCTGAAAATACTTTTTAAACTGTAAATTTTTATCTATTACTGAATGAAAATGCCCGTTATAAGTCGGAGCAGTTCTAGTCTTGATAAATCAGATCGTTGTGTCATGGATTGGCTATTGAGTTTAGGCCTGAGTTCTGTTAAAATGTTTTCAATTGGATCGATCAGATGCATGGAAAAAAGCAGGACAATAGTTAAAATCATTGCATTGGGAATAAATGTATAAATATACCCAAACTTGTTAATTGATTCGCATGTACTTTGTGCCTGTATATTTTCATGTAAGCTATGTTCCCGCTCACATCTCCCACTTTTAACCATTTTTAGTGCTAAAAGTTGGCAACTGTTTAACTGATGATATGGATTGTACATGTTCTACTTATTACACATTCTTGACTGACTGAAATCATGTCACAGGTCAAGGTCATTTAAATGTTTGGTAATGTTTTCAACAGAAAATATCTTTAATACGCCAAGCATAACTTCTGGTTTTTAATTTTAGTGATTTTATTGCATGACTGCAAATAATAATAATTTGTTCAATGTTTTCTTTATTATTTTTTTCAGGCCAGATGGAAAGGTTTCAAACAAAATAAAACACCAGCAGGTAAATAAATATTGTTTGTAAATGTCACTTGTGAACATATTTCTTTCTTGAAATTTTGAACACAACCCCTTCGTCCTTGTCACTTTATATTTATAATAATATGATAATCACTAACCTCGTTATCTTCCAGCGTTGTCAAATCCCTTTCATCAAACATTTTCAATGCAAAATATAAACCTGAATGGACTTAACAAATTTAGTTTTAGGTCAGAATTATTTTGTGTTACCTAAATTGTTTTAAGTAATATAAAAATGTTCTTTTCCAATACTATAACGGAATTATTCTATCATCCTAATCATAATCAACAAAACAAAAACTCTTTGCGGGCTGAGGCCACACAGACTCACTTTCAGCTTCCTAGTGTCCTACATATTCCAGGCTAATATCACAAAAGAAACATTAATCCAAAATTATGTTTTGATATTCAAACAGACAAACCCATAAACTGGAGGGAGATCTACAGGATTGGTGTCCAGTATCGCCGTCTAGTTGACCCTGACCAGCCATTGTTTTGGGTGGATTCGTTGCCCGATCATTTGATGTTAGATGGTTTCAGAAGTGATATTACATTTGTCAGGTCAGTGTGATGTTTGTGTTGTGTCACAGCTTACAGATTAATATGATTAACTCCAACTTTTTTACCAATTCACTCTCACTAATCTCCATTAGTACACTTCAGCTGTGACTTTTGTACCAATTCATAACACCTTATCAGCTGAACGATGGAGATAGGGCCTACTAATTTTGACACGGCCAGCAATTTCGTCGTTATGTCGATTTCAATAGAAGAGTGAAAGATCAAGTCACGTTTGCTGTTTTATTATATAAAATATTTTGCATTTCAAAAATTTAAAAACAGGTTTCTGAGACAATGTGTCCGTTAAATACTGTTTATCTTACAACTCGTTTAAAAATATTTTGAAATAACTCATAAGATAAATGACATGTAGTACAAGTATTCTCTATTTCAACAACCTGGAATTTCGAGGTTTTTTAGAATTTGTATAATATTTAGATTGGGTTTTTTGTACCAATTTTTATGGAAATGCAATGAATTTGTTTGTATTTTTTCAGGGGATCAGTCACAAATTTAAAAGTGATGCCATATTTTGATCTTGTATTCAAGCTAGCCAAAACAATGTTGGAACATTACACGGGGTAAGTGTATATGGAGAGACATATACCGGTTTTTTATTTTGGTCCGTCATTTCAACTGTGATGTAGGTGAATTGCAAGACATCTACTTATTGTATAACAGGTCAAAAGTCAAATCCTTCTTTTGTAACTTGTTACAGTTCAATTATATTTTTACTGAACTAATGGTATTTAGTCGTATGTTTCTATTTTGTAGATAACATTAATGTAACTTGTTCAAATCATACACCCCCAACTCCAAGTTGATATTTTGGATTTAAATACTATAAATTGTTTTGGTTTCACACTTTCAGACCTCACAAAATTTATTTTATTTTAACAGAATATTTCTACTTACGCAATTTAATTATAAATTAATTGATTTTGTATGGTATTAATTACTATTAATATAGCTTGTCTATATGTGTATGCATTTATTTCTGTAATGTATTTCTTAACACTAGTTTAAAAAATTCAACTTTCAGTTATTTACCGGAAGTAAATTGACGAGTTTTGTTTTGGATATTTCAGGGAAGGTGCAGTCCTGTACTCTAATTTAAAGGATGATATTGGTAAAGCAAAGACTTGTGAAGATCTGTTGGCTGTGGCTAGAGTGAGTTGTTTTGTAGACTCTTTGTTGTTCAGAATTCTTTTTAAATAGAGAGCATGAATGAGGATGAAGAAGCATGTTTAATTCTATTTAGCTTTTACGCAAAAACATCAATAGCAAAGATTTTGACAAACATCACTTTAGTGTTGTAACCGATATGATCATTATTGTAAATATATTTGTTTATCGTTTGTAAGCTAATCAAATATGAGTTTAGCTATTACTGACTAACACATTCAAAACAACTTGTAACTGGAGATTTAGGTCCTTGGATTGATAGTTTGGGTACACCTTTTTGGCTTGAAATTTTTTATCTTCTCTTAATCTGTCGAAGAAGAGTAGCCTATGTGGTGGTAGTGGATTTCCTCTGTGATCAAGTTTTGATGTAACCAATAACTGCTGATCAATGTGTTCCAGTGGTGTTGTTAAACCTTTTTTTATCTGTTAATCTGAGTACCTAATTTAAAGGGCTAACTATGCCATTGCATATTAAATTTTGATCTAAGTTTGTGTGAGTTCTTGCACTTGTAAGTACATGTATCTATGTTTATTGGTTTGTTTCAGAAGCGAAAGATCAATCCGCATGGATTCCTCGTAGCTACTCAGGTCCCTAGCACAGTGAAGATGAAAGATGATGACCGACTGGACGGAGCAATGCTTATACTCACAGAAGATTTGTAAGTTCTCTTAATAATGCAAAGTGTGCTCCTTTTCTCATATTTTACATGAATAATTATCAATTATGGTCCATAATTGTTTTATTACATAATTTAATATTAATTCCAAAAAGTCATTTTCAACACTGTTATGTTTTCCACAGTACTAACTGACGAGCTAAACGTACGCGTTAAGTGACGTTATACATCTCTATGACGTAACGTCACAAGCACAAAAAAAAGGAAGCTGGTCAATATCACTTTCCATGAAGGTCATGTGACTGATTTTCGACCAATAAGGATACAGATATATTTTCATTATGTAATAATCCACGTTATTGTTCCAAAAACATCCTGCAAAAATATCCGGTTGGTAGTTTAGATTATTACACATACAAACTGAAAATCAAGATGTAAACAAACGTTTAAAATTTTTTTATTATTATATTTATGTAAAAACATTTATTACTGTTATGGTAAATGAGGATGAGTTGGGTTCAGTTATTTTGTGCATATGTACAATTTCTTGTCCGTATAAAATGTTCATATTTTCACGAAAGTAAATAACATACGTTAAAAAACTACAGTGAATGAATGGTTTTTTTTTTTTTCAATTCAGTCACATATCAAACAAAATATTGCAAATCCTTGACAACAATTGCAATCTGTATTCTTTCTAGAAATGGTAAGATTGTTTTTTCACTAAACATTGCCAACACACAAGATCGGATGACAACATACTACTCTGAACTGGACTACATCTTCAATCAGATACAGGAAGAGATTCGGCGTACAGGGGTCAGCAAGATAGCCGTGAGTATTGTAATTTAATAATATTCCTACGCAGAAAAGCATTCATTACTGTTTTGAGGATGTTGACTTTATACTAAGTGTATTTTCAGTACCGGGTATGTTACATTATTCTGTAAGTATTTTCAGTATGATACTTTATTCTGTTTTTTGAGGATGTTACATTATTCTGTGTGTATTTTCAGGATGTTATATTACTCTGTGTGTATTTTCAGGATGTTACATTACTCTGTGTGTATTTTAATGATATTACATTACTGTGTGTGTAATTTCAGGATGTGGACTCTATATTGAATATGATTCTATCACTGGTGTACTACTTGTATAACTTGATGCCACTAACACGCGGATCAAGGTAAACCTTTTGTTATGTCAATTGAAGTAAACGGGTTTCTGATTTGTTTATTAAAATGGTCTAAACATTACCAAGGGAGAAGACTAGGGAATCCAGTCACCTACATGAACGTTTAATGCCGTCTTTTACCATTAAAAAAAAAAATTGTGACTATTTTCGGATGATTTTTCCTATGTTGTCATCTTTATGAATGGTCTATGTGCTCTTTATTAAAACATTTCCTGGGTCTGCCTTTGATTACTAAGTTTTATTTGGGAGATTTGTTAATGGGATTTGCTCCAAAACAATTATTCTTCAAAGATAGGGCAGAGAAGATATGTGCAGGGGTCCAACTTACCAGAAGCATTCAATAACACAAGTAACAAGTAATTATTTTTGGGTTTTTCAGTGTGGTGGCCTACTCCATGGCTTTAGGTCTGGTGATGTCACTTGGGAGACAAGTGACGGGGAAAATACCAACTGGAAAGGTGAGTACCGTACTGTGTGTTAGCTTTCCTTTGATTCATGCAGAAATAGATATAGACTAAACCACTTTATACATGCATCCATCTGTTGAGAAACATGGTCTACATATTTATGAGAAACAATACTGGTCAAGTAGTTTTTATATTCAAAATGATTGCCAAATATTAGAGCAGATTGTTTTTAGCACATCAAGTTTTCATTTTTAATTTTGGATCAAAAATGTTACTCTGCTTGAATGTTCGGATCCAGACTTTTAAAATCAAGGTGGCAATGATTAAAGAATTAATCATTCTCCAGTATTATCACTCTTTTTTTAAAATTAATTCCCTTAAATCATATTGGATTCTCATTTGTGATAAGAACTTGTTTAGTTAATTGATAATAATAACCAGAAGACTTTCGTTGCTGGTAAGGCATGCAAACTGTTTTATTTTATTTCAATTGTATTTTCTAGTTGCTAGAACTGGAGGCTATGCTGTCTGGAGCTCCCGATGCGTTTATTATTGTAACGAAGCAGTGGATGAATGTCAAAAGGTGAGCTGTTTTCCATTACCTTTTGATTCCGTCTCAATCAAATATTAACGCCATCCTGTCGCCAATCTCATGGTAACTCATCATAATGCTATACTGGAAAATATAACGTCACGCTCGGAACCCTCAATTTACCACCACCACTCCTACCCTCCACCAACACACACAAACAAGACACTCATGACAATGTATTTTTATATGATAGTTGTATGTAATAAATTATTTACAGTGACATTATTTTACTTACTGGGAAAGCTTTTTTCTCATTTGCACCTAATTATCAACTAAATTTGTACGCATTATTTTGTGTATACATACTTTTTATGCTTATAGAATGCTACTTTATTCGAATGTAAAAATGATGTTTGGTTATTTCAGGAGCAGTCAGTCGGTTTCCAGCATTCCAAAAGTACACAGTGTTTTCCCCACTGTCCGAAGTGTCATAGAAGTTTTAAATGTTAATACAGTCTCTTGTTAACAAGACTAAAACGTACAATTTTAAAATGTTAATTATTTTGTCTGTTAGGCATTCCATATTTTATTAATGTTATCTGCTGTGCATACAGTTTTGACAAGTTTGTTAATTTTACTTTGTTACATGTTTATTGTCTGTTTTAAATGTTAAAATGCCATTAAATAATACTCATAGCTAAAGTAACACATTTATATTTTATCTATATATTTTTATGATTCCAAACTTCTGGTACTATACAATTCAATCGAATTTGATTGAAAACCATCTTTTTAAACCAAATAATCCTGTTGTGGTCGGAAAAGTGACTGCTGACATCTAAGCTAATTAAAAGAAAAACTTTTTTTGTAACTAGAGAGGATAATTGGACATTTTTATTAATACATGTACAACGATTTATAATGGTCACAAAAATAAACTTGCAAATAGTGAAAAATATTACTCAATTTATTAACCCATTTCTGAAGACAAAATAAGCATTATTGTTTAGTGGATAACTGTTATATTTGACAAATTGTGGACATTAGTTCTGGTTTTACTGTCGGAAATTGAGTTTGGCCGACGGTGCGGGGCGTAGACTGTTAAATTGATATTATGCAGGCTGTAATTTTATTACCGGTAATATTCTGCATTATTAAAAGGTACTATGGCCTATTCAATGGCGACTTTCTGCATTTAAATTATTTTGTTTAACACACATTTGTCAACAATGGACAGCCTTCCAGTTTTGGTTTAAATCTCTTTTAATAATATAACACAACCAACTATGTTCGATTTTAGAATTTTTATGTCAGACCAGACAACATTTAGTTAAAGAATTTAAATTACTTTTCCTCCCAAGGATTGGTGTTAATGTGAGTACATGTCAGTAAGAGACAGAGTAGAAATGTGATGTTCTTTCTGAATGATGCAAGTTTTATATATATGCAAAATGTTCATGTGAAAGACCACCATGTTATCACTTCTGTTTGTATTGTCAGGGAAGTTATTTACATCAGGTATATGCAGATGGAACCATGCAAATAAAGGATTCTAACGTAATCTTTGTTGTTATGTATTAAGCCTTTGTCTCGGTAG
>JAUTCZ010049946.1:0-17879 GCA_032273805.1 Melanodrymia brightae | reverse complement strand
AAGTGTTTATATATTTATGTTTGATCAGCGTACGGAGTATAAGTGTTTATATATTTATGTTTGATCAGCGTACGGAGTATAAGTGTTTATATATTTATGTTTGATCAGCGTACGGAGGGTTACAGTCGGACCTGGCGAGTCTGTTGGACGCGGGGAACAAGGACGTGGAATTGAAAGATCAGAATATCTACAACTCGGCGGGTGTTCCGCAGATGAAGACGTTTTACCAGAAGCCGAACGCGATTCCGATCTCCGTCGCGCCGTACGCCACCACCACGCTCATCAACACTGGCAACCAGAACAACCGACCAATCCAAGCCAACGTGAGTAACGTCTGTAGGATGAACGGATGTTTACTGTCGATACGATTATATTGATAACAGACTTGTGGGAACTAGATCAGTGGTTAGAGCATCTCACTGAGGTCGAAGGATCTATCCTCTTCAGTAGACCCACTAGACCTTAGTGGTTGGGATATAGCTCAATGAATTAGAGTGTCTGTCTGAGGTGTAGGAGGTTGAAAGATCAATCCTCCTAAGTGGACCCACTAGAACTAAGGCTGACACTTTAATTGGGTACTTCCCCTTTTTAAAGAGTAATACCGCTAGAAAAATAAGTGGGTGTGGGGTGAGCTCCAAATTATAAGGTAGGTTAAACCATTGTTACATTGTATGTCTATATAAATAGAAGATAAAGTTTGTTAGATGACGGTACGTAATACAATTGTAAAATAATTATGTTTTATTACAAATGTACATATTGTGTTTTTTCGTTACAACATATATTTTGGTAAATCCTTTTTTTAATATGTATATATGTTTTTGTCTTCAGTGTATGGAAAGTGCGTTTCGTCCAATCAACCACGCGTATGTTCACAGTAGTGCAAGCGGGTCGGGGGACAGCTGTCAGAAACCAGACATGAAACACAGCGACTCCAACACCGATAACAGTCGACAAAACTCAGGTTTCTACATCACTTACAGTCTTACCGAATTACTTGTGTTGAGGGGCGTAGCAAATCTAATTGGGTTAATACCATTAATAATGAAAAATGGAAGCAAATTTTGTACATTACATTTGTAGGGGTAATAGCACTGTACAATTTTGGCAATAGGATGGGATTGGATTGTAGCAATTGTTTTATTATTATTATTATTATTATTTATCTTTCAGTTCCTGGCTGTACGTGTCAGCAAGATGGCATGGATTGTCTAGCTAGTCCGGGAAGTGACAGTGGCAGTTTGACAACGGGTGAGAAAATAGTTATCTTTTGTTTAGAAATGAGTAGAGTGTAGCTCAGCGGTAGCGCGTCCGCCTGCTGCTCGATGGGTCGAAGGATCTATCCTCCTCAGGGGAATTTTTTGGTTATTTTTCCCATTCCAACCAGTGATCCACGACTGGTCTATTAAAGTGCATGGTGTGTGCTATCCTGTCTGTGGGAAAGGGTACATAAACGATCCCTTGCTTTTATTCGAAGAGGAGTAGCCTCTGTGGCGGCAACAGGTTTTCTCTGTGACGTAGTGTCAATATAACCATGCATTTGACATTCAATTAATGTGTTCCAGAGGTGTCGTTAAACAAACAATATTTTGTTTCGAATATAAGTATTATTCCCTATTTATAAGCGTTTTTAATTAGAATTTGATGCTACGTGTGTATTGTGGATTATGAATATTAATTATTGAATCATTTCTTTCAGACGAGTACGGCATGCCTATAAAGCGAAACCACCGAAACCACAAACACGGTGGTTGCGGTCCCAAGGCGATGGTAAACTGGGCGGAGTTACTTCCCCCTCCTCCGGAACACCCACCGCCGAGCGACCTGGGAACTCCCCCCGACTCCCCGACCAACACCCTGAACCGTCATCGCCACGGCAACAACCGGAGTCCGCTCTCTCCCGTGTCGAAGATCTCTGCGTGCTCGTGTCCCGCCCCGCATGACCGAATGCCGCAGAACATCCGGTGCATCCCGTACTCTGACGTCGAATACGGTACACAGCCCAGAATGCACCACGACTGCCGGGCGTATTCCCCGAAACAGCTGAACCGAAGCCGATCTCCGACGGTCCACGACGGGGGACAGAGTCAGTACCCGCACGGCATAAACTGCCACATGGCTGGTGAGTGCGGTGGCAGCGGCGGCGGCATGTACGCCCCGCAGAGGATGTGTCACAGCGACGCCGAACACGTGGTGTATAAAATGGGACAGGCGGCTTACGCGCCAATATCACTACACGGATATAAAATAGGACAGCTAGAAAATGACTTGAGACAGTTGGGTGGTGATCAGGATCACGTGGGTTCCGGGCCGTCGAGGGCCATGTGCGGGCATACGGTGGTTCCCATGACAACGGAAGGTCCGCTGATGGATCGGGCGTGTCAGTCGTCGCTGCCCAGTCTGTCCAGCGAGTGCGTCAACTCGCCGTGTTTTCACGGCCGGTAAGATGGAATTTTATATTCACTTTGTTTGACTTATTATATACAGTAAAACAACTCTTAAAGAGACCACCTCGGTTTATGGATCATCTCATTTTAAAGACCACCTCTGTTTAAAGATCACCTCAGTTTAAAGAACACCTCAGTTTAAAGACCACCCCAGTTCAAAGAACACCCCAGTTCAAAGATTACCTCTGTTTAAAGAACATCTCAGTTTAAAGAACACCCCAGTTCAAAGATTACCTCGGTTTAAAGACCACCCACTATAAAGACCACTATAGTAAGGACCAGAATAGCTGTTTATTATTTAATATAATTATAGTCAATATTAGGACCACCTCGCTATTAAAACCAATTTCATTATTGGCTTTTTTCTGTAATCAAATACTGTATAATAGATATCCAAATTCTGTCAGAATGGTGGGTGGAATTGGCTATCAGAGTGGGTGAGGGTGGGAGAGGCTATGGCCAAACCACTTGTCAAAAAACAAAAAGTTTGTATACCCAGTAATTTTTATAATTCTTTTTTGCACAATTTTTATAACTTATTTCAAATTGCACTGCCCAGTTGCAAATTCTCTCTAATGAGCATGTAATCCCTGTAAGTGTTATTTTAGCATTAATAAAAATCTTTTCACTTCTTTATGCATGTACATACACTACATGTAAATAATACTGTACAGAAGTATTCTATAATTGTCTCCCTTTATCAACAGCAGTGGTGACTCTCCAGTTTCGGAGGAAATAGCAGATTATGCTGGCGAATCCGATATGGAGGTTAATAGAACGACAGATTGCCCCACCCCCGACTCCAGCATCAACGGGGAGGGGGATGGTAGTCTATCAGGTATGTACAATCATTTTAATCAACAGGGATGGGGTATTAGCAGGTAGTTACTAGTTTATTAGATCATTTTAATCAGCCAGGTGAGGGTAATCGTTTATTATATAGTCGTGGGATTAACATTGGGTGTATTACATGTATATATGAGTGGGTGTGGGTCTTTATTATTTTTTTGTGTATTAATTCATTTTAAAATGGGAATTCTTGAAAAATCGTCTTAATTTGATGATACATTATGATGTCACATGACGTAGGGTGGGTATTTTTATTATAATTCTGTCTACTAACGATAAACTGTGTATTAACAGCAATTAAATGAAAACAAACATTTGTAAATTTTACAATATTTTGCTCAGACATCATTTAGGCAAAAATTAATGTCAATGTGTTTCACAATGTGCAGAATGTAGGTGAACTGATTTCAGATTGTATTTCATCTATAAATATTGGTCCACAGTTGATTCATGTTTTATGTTGGGATTAAATGGGGAAAGATGGGGTCAAACACAATCCTAATTTTGTTCAGATTGTGAAACACATTGACATCTATGCACAATCCCATATTTTTTGTAATTGGTAAAATTTTAAAAATAGAAATAATGTTTATGCCATATTTAATTATATATTAAAGTAATGACTTTGTGTTGTGTAGTATTCTAATATTTGATGGAGTTTTTGTTGTTGATGTTTGTGCCTTATTAACACGTTGTGATGCTTTGTGATCAAATGCTGTTTCCCCTCATGAGTCATTGGAGCATGTGACTTGACCAGCCAATCAGAGCCTTAGACACTGAAGCATGTGACTTGAACAACCAATGATAATCCATGTTTCATGACACTTGTCTGTAGTGGTGGAATATTGTGTTTTGCACTTGAGTGATGTTGCTGCCTTATCGTGTTGTGTGCAGTTACCTCCCTTTGTGATTGTCAATATAATTTTCTTCACACATCTGTTTTAATGATGTTCTTTAAACGAGAAATTCCGCGTATGACTTTTTCATCAACGCCTATATTTAAATATTAACTTTTGATAACCCGAATAACGAGAAAGTTAAGTAGTAATGATATTGCTATTTCATTCAGAGGCCATTTTGGATTTTCCTACTGTTCTTTCCTTCTATGAATCTTTTTAAATCTACTTTGCACTTATCAGTTTCACAGGCTAATCCAGGACAGGGTGGGGGAGGGGGAGGATGGGGGATGAGTCCAGACCTCATTTTTCACTCAATTAAAACCAAATTTGTTAACTTTTGGTCTTTTCTCAATACTAAGTACTATTTGGTAGAAAGTCATCACAAATAAATATTGATCCTGTTCTGGCTCTTTTATTAACAATTTCTTCAAAAAATATTGATCTTCTGAATACTAAGTGCCATATTGTACAAAGTGATCAAAATAAATATTGGGTCTTGTTCTCTTTATTTAACCAACTTGTTTAACATTTCCTTCTGACCTTCAGAATACTACTTGGTAGAAAATGATCACAAATGAATATTGGTTTTGTCCTTGCTCTTTTTTAACAAACTTCTCACCTCCTGAATACTACATTCATTTGTATGTACTATTTTATAGAACGTGATCACAAATAAATATTCGTCTTTTTCTTTCTCTGTTTTTAACAAACTTATTTAGCAATTCCTTCTGGCTTTCCGAATAATAAATACTTGGTAGAAAATGATCACAAATCGAACTTGGTTTTTTCTTTCTCTGTTTTTAACAAACTTGTTAAACAATACTTTCTGGCATCCGAATACGAAGTGCTACTTGGTAGAAAGTGATCTCATATAAATATTGCTCCTGTCTTTTATTTAACAATTCCTTCTGGCTTTCCGAATGCTAAAAAATACTACTTGGTAGAAAATGATCACAAATAAAAAACTTAGTCTTCTTTTTGCTTCTTTTTTGTAAAATGTGTAACAATTCCTTCTGGCATCCGAATACTAAGTACTACTTGGTAGAAAGTGATCATAAATTAATATCGGTCTTTTTCTTTCTCTGTTTTTAACAAACATGTTTAACAATTCCTTCTGGCCTTCCGAATACTAAGATACTACTTAGTAGAAAGTGATCACAAATAAACAATGGTCATGTCCTTGCTCCAGGCTCGCTCCTTGGCTCTTGGTGCAGCAGTACAGATCAGAGCATCACAACGACTAGTAGTACTCGGTCTAGCGACGACACGTCTAGCGATGACTCATTTCTCGCTGCAGAAACGGATTTCGCTACAGCGGTAGCGCGGGCTGCCGAGTTATCTGGCATGACAGTTGTCGGTACAACAGTAACAGACCCAAAAGCTGGCAGTAAGTTACCAAGTTGTCGTTTAAATATTTTAAACATCGTCTTAGGCCTGGATATTTGAGGTCAAAATGATAGTTTTCAGGTGCGCAGGAAGCTATTTTAGTAGATCAGAAGATAGCAGGGTGTGGGGGGTCTGAGGTGATCTCCCCCAGGAAATTTGTGAAAATGTTTGCATAGGTTTGCTGAAAACTAAAACGAAAAATCGGAAGAAAAATAATGTTTCCAAATTTGTTTTAAAAATATATACTTTGTTTGTTTGCATTAATTTGTTTCATAGCCATCTTTAACAATAATTATTTTACATCATCAAAATAATGTGTACTAATCTAAATCATTTACTTAAAAAACGGAAAAGGGTGTTAAATTTTGGAATCTTCCGACCTGTAAAATACAAACTTTATTTTTCTGTATTGTCCAAAAGAAACATTTTTCTATTAATTTAAAACTGCCTTTTTTTCTATTTTTGACTCGGTCATTACCAGGATGCGGACTTATATGTCTTTGGAAAACTAGTTCTCCCGTGAAATTGTCTTCGATATTCATGTACATAAAACAAATTCCGCACCAATTTTTATTTGCTCCAGATATAAAAGCAATTATTACAAATGCAAATTAGAGTGGTATAAATTATACACCTGCCGTTTGTGCACTGTAAATAGTGCTGCACTGTACGTATATAGCGCTAGTGTAGGTTATTTTCTACTTATTATGTTCGGAATGCTTTTAATAGACTGCCACATAGATTTGCATTATGTTTAATAGTTGGTCGATACATTTTATAGGAAGCATTGCATTACTATTATCATCATTTATATTTACATGGATGTACTAAAAAGGGGAAGGTTTCAGACCGGTGAAAATTCCGAGAACGATTGTTTTGTTTGCACAATGGTTGTTTTGCGTAACCCATTTTTTGTTCTTGAAAAACAAAAATAATGAAAATAAAATTCAAATTATTATTATATTTTTGGAAATGTTTTAAAGTCCTTTATTTATAATGAACATTCCATGTTATGGGAAAAACATGACTTGTTTAAAAACAAATTGAATAATACCAAGAAAGTAAGCATTATGAGCCAAATTGAACATGACAAGAGGAATTTGTATGCATCAGACATCATCCATAGAAACTTTGTTCACATCTATTTCATTTAAGTACATCATTCAATATTCACACATTACTACAACATGATACAAGTCTGGTAATTATATCCAGCCACTGCAAATATTGTCATTGTACATATATTGCAAGATATTTCATAATGGGTTATGCAAAATCAAAATTTTCAATTTTCACTGGCCTGTTATGCAATGTTAAAACCCTCTCTATATAAACAGTTTCTTTTTTAAAAATATCCTTTTGTCCTTTCTATTTCACTGGGAGACGTCTCATTTACATAATTAATTAATATATTCATTACATAATTAATTAATTAATTTATTCATGCCTACATGTAAGTTGGCCTAGAAGATGAGATATTTTCATAATGGCACAAATATCAACAATGGTTGTCAAAAAAACAAAAACAAAACATTTAATAAAAATTTAAATTTCAGATAAGAAGTATAGAAAACATCATCGTCAGCAGCAGCAGCGGCCGTCGAGTCCCTACAGCACGGACAGCAACTACAGCGCTGTCGTCCACCGTCCGTACCCACGGTCACAACGAAAAAAACAACTTGTAGATCAAGGTACTGTCTGTCTGTCTGTCTGTTGGGTTATTTATTCCAGATTTTATTCTTTATCTGCCTTGCGTTCAATAGCGCTCGCGCTCTGGAACTATGTGACTGGTACCGATCGTGTATTATCATATCACATTCATTTAATGTTGGATGCAAACACTGGTTTCAAAACATTTTGTCTCTGTAGCAGAACGCTACTTTAAGGTGGGTCTCTTCACAGGCAGAGGTAAAACATCTAGCAGAGGAAGTGGATCATCACCGTAAGGAAGAATCATGGAACATTTAGATTTAACCGTGGTCGGTTGTGATCACATAAATACCTCATACCGTCTCGTGACCTTCATATTAATAGCTCTGACCGATGTTGTGCAAAATTGAAAGAAATAAAATGGAAATTTTATAATGTACATTTAGTAACACAAAGTCACAGACGCAAAACAACATTGCACGAGTGGGCACTGGTGGTGGTCTCATTGCAAGGAAGAAACCCAGACAATTTAGTTGTCGTTTTAATTCCATAAACATACACTCTCGTACCTTCGATATCAATAGTTCTCAGATGTAGCAATTTTACAATATTATACACATTTAGTAACACACAGACATGGAAAATTCAGGTTTAGCATTCTTCGTTTTAATTCCATAAATACCTCATACAGTCTCGTGCCTTTCACTTCAATAGCTCTCGGACGTAGCAATTTTACAATACATATTTAGTAACACACATGCTCAGATGAAAAATTATTTCCAGAAGTAGAGGGGGCTGCAAGGAAGAAAGAGTTAAAATTTTAGACTTAATAATTGTCAATTCAATCCGATAAAAATCTCATACAGTCTTGTGACTTCAATAGCTCTCATCAACATTGCAAGTTTACAATAAACATATACATGTAGTAACACACATGCACAGATGAAAATATTGCCTAGTGGGAGGGAAAATAGTTACATGTAACTTATTTACGAGCTTATAACAAAATTAATGTATCTGAATTAACATATTCCTAATAATAAATTTCACTTTTTTTTGCGCTTTTACATATTTTATTTTATGTTGCGGTCTTTCTTAATTCATTATTATTGCTTTGCACAGATTTCTGTTCCATCTTCTAGTTCTAACTATTTCTTCTCTTTAGCTTTTTGATTTCGTTGATTTTCACAGTGGGAGGCATGTTCTACAATTCTGTTCACAATTAATAGAAAGATCTCGTCTTCTTTATTTCCATGCATTTTAACAATCTGTTTTCCTATTGGTTATTTGTTTTTCCTAGAATATATGAACATGTCTGCTATTGGTCAACCTAAAAGTGTTGTTGTGAACAATGCACTGAAGCGATCCCTCAGAGGACGGGCGACAAACCTACTGGGTACTGGACATACCATGTTGTTGAATGAAACCCAGTCACTGTCTTACAGTCATACATATTTATTTAACCATGGTTCTGTGAATTTGTCAACTAAAACCAAAATACATATTTCCAGCCATTCCCTAGTTATGTTTAATGTTTCTGTGCAATTGTCAACTAAAACCTAATTACATATTTTCAACCATTCTCTCCCTATTTATGTTTGGTTTTTACCGTATTTGACCTAATAAGAGAACAGGAATTTAAAATAGTCTGATCGAAATTGGGTTTGGCTCAAATTTTTTCATGCACATCTGTACTAGTCAAAAGTGTTCGCACAAACCAGAAAATATTATGAAGCAAGTTTTAACTTTAAAAAAAATGTCTTAATGCATTTATTTATGTCGAATTAATATTTGTTCAAAACGACCATTTGATTTGGGCTTCTTTGCCCCTTTGAAAGCCTGAATTCATATAATCTTAGTGGATTTAAAAAAACACTTGCATTTGTGGCAGCATACATATATACATGTCGAAATCCAATAGACAGTCTTTTTTTCGTACTGGAGGGTGTTGTTAAATTATAATTTATTCATTGACATCCTGATTCGAGATCGTTATTCATTAAACAAACTATATTTATCTTTTTAAAAATTCTCATCACTACCAGAAAACTGGAAAATATAGTGAAACAGTCCACCAATAAAATTATGAACAATAAAAGGCTCGTAATGAAAGGCCAAGCACGTGAGGGGGAGAGGGGTGCATTTTTATGGTCAAATACGGTACTCAATATTCTCTTCAGTTCTTCCTGTAATATTTCTCATCTTTCTAAACTCTGTGTTTTGTTTTCATCTTCAGTCTTCCACTAACTTAACCTTTCATATTGTTTTAGTGACATTTTTAATTTCATTGTTTTCACTGCTTTATTGTACATTACTAAATTTAATGGATTTATGAGAATCATACCGATATCATCGTCACGGTTTCTATGGCATTATCGTGTGTCGAAATACCACTGGCCCGACCGGTTTTGAAAGGTAGTCATTGTTTATTGTAACATAATTTGGGTATCTGAACTATGGATTAACACTTTTTTTATTATCCCCTCACGACCATTTCTCATTTGATTTCCAATGAAACTTCACATATATGTACATGTACAATAGGATCATGTTATCTTGAACCAGTGCACGTTTTGCCTCAGCGTCAAAAGTCAGTCACTGTTACTAAAAATTGAAATTAGACGTCATAACTTTACCAACATGTGAGGGGTTATTTGGTTTTTTTTTTAATTCTGTGAATTCACACATTCGTAACAAAGTCATATACATGTACTCACTTACTTTCCTACAAAATATATAAAAATAGAAAATGACAGATATTTGGAATACATTTGAAATGAATATCTACAGTTGATGTAATGTTGATACCGGTACGTACTATTATTTTGTTGTGTGAGTGGGTAGGACGGGAGGGAGACTATACTTTGTGTCTGAACATTTGTAGTATGTTTTTCGTAAATAACTTTAGTTTCGTTTAACATAGAGAAAAAAGGTAAACATTTTTGAAAATACAAAAAAAGTCCTATTTTTGTGTCCAAATTATATAAGTTAAATGAAACTAAAGTTATCTACGAAAAACATACTACAAATGTTGTGACACGAAGTATAGTACGGTCAATACAAAACATATTAAAGCACTTTTATCTTGTACGCAATACAAATGATTAAATTTTACAAGTATATAAAACACATTTAAGTTTGCCACGAACACATTTTATAAAATACAAAAATAAATCCATTCTTAGTAGAAATTATTACATTAGTTTAAGTAGTAACTAGTAATTTATTGATAGATTTTATAAAATGTCTAGCGAACCTCCCCATTTCAAGTTTTGTATAGTAGAGTTTTAGAACATTAAAAATGGTTGAATTATACGTATTTATCCTTATAAATGTATAAAAAAAAGTATCCGACCCGTAGAGCCAACAAGTGTGTGCAGTAAATGTATATAGTTAACTCTTTGTGTCGTGATAGAAAAGTCATAAGAATAAACATTGTATTTTAAAACGCTCAGTTGTACAATCCTAATTTCCTATATTGCAGTCTAACGGTCACGGACCGACCAATCAAACCCGAGATCACACTCCTCCCCCGCCATGTCCACCAATCAAGAAGAAGCACGAGATCTTCAGAGAATAAGACTACAGATTTGTAGCGACGCATATCGCAGAGGTAACTCAAAACTGTTATATACGAATCCAGTGCTTACTTGTTTCATGTGTTGTAATATCAGACATCCCATAGCAACATTGAACATATCAGGTGACCTATGATTGGTCTATCCTCTGATTTACTTTCATCAATTACATTATTATTTAATGCTTAAAGTGAACCACTCACCATTACACGATCATGTGGCGAAGAACTGAATTGATTTGCGTATAACAGAACAAAAAACACTGTCCTTGTTTAACTACATTTGTTAAAATTTATATGATTATAAACATCAACAAAAATGTTAAAGTGTTATTATATTATGTAAAATTACCTGTTTTATGTCGTATGAATAACGCCACAAAACACGCAACCAAATAATTCGAACACTTCTACGGTTACTACTATTGTCTGTAGATGCAGCAGAGGGGAAACGTTTGGCGCCATTTTCGGTGATTGAGGGTCTTTAAATATAAAAACCAATTATATCTCTAGTAGTTTTAATACTGAAGCGTATAGAATATATTGCCATGTGGTGCTTTGTCCCTATAGTGTAAATATCAAACATTAGTATGTCCAGGTGTGTTCAAGGTAATCAGCAATAACCAAACTGAAGGAAAATTCCCAGGAGAAATAAGGCACAGAGTTTAATTGACATGATCGATGTTGATTGTTTCATAATAATATCGGTCAATAGAAATATAACTGAAAGTAGAATATTGGTTTCGTGTTTTGTGCATAAGTTTAAGTAAATGTATTTGTGTAGATTTATGGGTTTTTACATACGTAATGTTACGCCATGTTGTGCATATTTGTTGTACATGTGTATAATTGAGAACTGCAACGTGTGTATGTATATGTATATATATTTTATGTACGGTAGTGATTCATGACACTATCAACATTTCGAATCCCACTTGTTCACATAAAATTATGTATTTTAATTCATGAAGGTTTAGCACGCACTTTGCTCACCCTTTCCTTACTGAACGTAAAGCTGATTGATGAGTTAATCACTTTAGACCATGCGTTTTCCCAACTATCTTTTACAGATGTTCTATGTTGAACACAATAAAGCTCTTTTTTTTCCATTTTTATTCATGTTTAGTGAGAAAATAATATAAGCAATACTTTTAACAGTGAAAAGAATTGTTAGTGATCAAGTGCGCGTGTGTAATGTATGTTTAACATGCTTCATTAATAAGACATACGACTAATCCAATGAAATATATCATCTACATGTACAGTGTATATAGTTCATGGATCGTGAGCTTTGGAATTGAAAATAATGTTTTATTTTTGTGCCCGTTATTATAGTCAATTGTCGAGCGCTAATTGTCATAGCGTGTATATAGTAGGCCAACCGAGGAAATTAATGTTTTCCTGGTTGAATGGATGTTCGGTACACGTTTAGCCATCACATTCAATGCTGCCTACTCAGGTAGTTAAATCTTATCAAACTGTATCTGACATCTCCATGATAACTTGAACACACATGTATATCGATTTTCTAGTAATAGTGACCTTCAACCTTGTGTTAAAGATAATCTGTCAAGGGTTTTTGCGCAGAGTCAAGGGCAATTTCTTGAGTTTCGAAACGGATGCCAACCTATGTGCATATCGACTCACACACTGGGCACAGTCCGCTATCAAGTGGAAAAACATAGTTTCAAGGCTGTGTCCAGTGTGGTAGTACGCACAGCCTGTCATCAGTGGAGGTTAATCTTGACAACTTATTAATACAAAAGAACAGCACTAATTAGCTATCAAGATGTCCACATCATCAGTTTATTGTTGTCAAAACAAGGACGCCCTTCACACTTCTATCCGAGTTGGACAGACAACAATCGCACGCTGTTTGACTAGTCTAATATATATACGACCGATTCAACGTGTTTAATATTTTACCAGCTCATGTAGATACTATAATAGTATATGTATTTATTTATTTATTTATTTATTTATTGTCTGTCTGCATAGCTTAATTATTGAACAACGCAGCCGTCAAATCACTTCTTCAAGCACATCGCTCCAAATGCATTTTAAACTTATTTAGATTTTGATATAATAATATGAGTTTGTTTTATAGTACCCTCTGATTGACCGATTTGTTTACGTTAATTGCATATACCATTTAAAACATGCGCAAGGGTGACTTTGCTTTACCGTAAACTCATTATTGTCATAATTTTAAATCTAATTCAATAAATGTTTATAATATATTTATTTCAATTTTAATCACAAGACTCCGAAAGGGTTGGAAACAGGAACATTCCGAGAACTGGTGACGTATTTGACTTCCAAACCTGACTGGAATGACATTGCGAAGGTCAGGGCCATCTTTCTGTGGGTGACATCGGTTGACGTTTACAACCTAACCATCGAGTCTCAACCACCTAGCCATTCTCCTATGGAATATTTTGTGAAAATCCAGAAAAATCTGGGAAACCATGCACATCTGTTCTCCGGACTTTGCCAGTGAGTATAAACTGCTTAATTTGAATTTTCTGCTATAAATATATTTTAAGATATCATGATTAATATACTCGCACATGCGATAATATCCATCTTTATTTAACAACCACATGTATATAAAAGACACTTGATATGTGGCTCTTATGTGTGTACATGTATTTCAAGCTGTATGTAAAGATCACCAATATCTATAGATAAGGCCTTGATACTGTTGTGGAGCTCGTTCAACTCGTAAAAGCAAGGGAGCCAACTGTAAATCCATGTTATGATTGAAGAAGAAAAAATGTCATAAAGGAACAACAGTATTCTCCCTTTAAATCATAATGCGTTTGCTATTGTTTGACTTTAAACTGTACTAAATATTAATACGCTTTTCGTCCAGTTGTGGTTAATACTAAAGGAACAAGATAATTAAAGATATATATTGTTTGTGTTAAAATTACTTACATGGTTCTATCCTATAAATGTTAAAGCACGTTCTTCTGGGCACTCTTCTACTGTCTGGGCAGGACAGAGGTTATTGCTAGTTACGGCACAATAGAGAAGACCTGATGGTGCCAAACTATGCGGCTACTCGTTTTTTATAAGCAGCAAGGGATCTTCTACATCCACTTTCACACAAAGAGGATAGTACATACCACAACCTCGGTTACACCTATGTGAGACGTCCTCATCAATCCAACCCAAGTACTAATCAGTATAATTATATCTATGTTAAACTGAATGGTGATCATATAGACTAATTTTTGCAGGATGGCCAACATCCCGTGTATGATTGTAAGTGGGATGAACAAGAGCGCCGCCTATGAGATCGGAAAGAAGGTCAACCGGAAGACGATGGGTGCGCAGTGGAATGCAGTGTATGTTCAAAAGAGCTGGCGTTTTATAGATTCATTCTGGGCTTCAGCCTGCGTAGTGGGGAGACGGTCTGGTGAATGGGCGCTGGTCGATACTGATGGAAACATACAGGACGAAGACGAGGCACAAGAAGGAACAACTGAACACAGGGTGAATGAGTTTTACTTCATGCCTGACCCGGATCAGTTCATCTTCACCCATTACCCGGACGAGCAGCCATGGCAGCTTCTGGAAAAATCCATGACTGTCGCGGAATATGAAGACCATTTCTACGTGCGAGAGAGATTTCACATACTAGAGCTGAAGACTTCACCCAAGAGTCACCTTGATGCTGTTGTAAAGACGTCTGGTGGCGAGATTAATATTCATTTTGCGTTGGCACATGGAAACAGCGAGCACTATCGATTCAAACACATGTTGTACAAATCTAGGAGCAATGAAGACCCAGGTAGCAAAATAGACATGTTTCTCGATCGATTCGTTTTCTTTGAGCATTCATCAAACATGGTTAATTTCTCACTGCGGTTTCCAATGAACGGTACCTTCAAGATGGACATATATGGGTTAGACATAAGAGAGTCTGACATATTCGATCTAGCGTGTACTTATCTGATCAATTGTCCTGAAGCCAAGGTAAACTGTTTGCCTTTTCCTGATTGTCCACCATTAGGCTGGGGTCCTGGTGAAGCAGCCTCGAAAGCTGGACTCACTCCAGTCTCTCACCATGACGCGACCATTGTCACCAACGATGGAAAGGTGGAAGTACGCTTTGCTACAAAGAATGGCTTGAAGTTAGAATTGCACCAAGGTTTAAAACATGCTGCTATAGATGAGGCTACTCTGAGCAAATATGCCGTTACCCAGCAAGAAAAATACGAAGCTATCGTTAGGCTGCGGCTTCCACAGCGTGGAGAATATGCTCTGAAACTGTTCGCCCAGGATTCGGGTAAGGATGGCGATGCACCCAATGTGTGTAACTATCTCATTAAATGTGAAGGTGTAGATGCAGACGGAAAACATTTCCCTAACATTGCTGGCGGTGTTCTTGGTAAGCATTACCTTGCTGACCAGTTTGGTGTGAAAGCCGTTAGTCACCCAGAAGGAGTAATAGTAGCTAAAGATGGAAAGTTGTCGGTAAAGTTTACTGCCAAGGACAAAACAGAGTTGATATGTGAACTACACACGAATGATTCGTCAGCTGCAATATCGATGGCCGTTGCTACTAAAAACAAAAATGGCGAATGGACGTTTGATCTTGACCTACCCAAATCAGGAGAGTATTCCCTGAATGTGTTTGCAAAATCAAAGGGAAACCCATCGCTTGTTCACAGTGTTCATTCCTATTTGGTGACCTCCACCGGACGTCCTGGTTTCAAGGATGATGCCAGTGACGTGAACGGACAAACTGCTGCTATTCCAACAGAAACCGTGGAGACATCAGAATCAGAGGCTGTCATTCCCATTCCTCCAGGATGCAAGAAACCTAAAGCAGAGATGTCCAGACGGAATGCCAACGATCCACCGAGCTCGGACCAAATTGAGATCATCACTCAGGATGACATGGAACTTGTAAAGGTGAACATGAAAGAATATGGAGACTACATGCTGAATTTGTACGATACAGATGAGAACGGGAACGTCAGGAACGTGGCTCGATATCAGATAAACCGAAAACGACCCGGTGAACTGTACACCAACAACCTGAAAACGATCATGGAAACACTCCAGGAAGAGGGTATGAAACCTAGCAGTGAGAATACGTTGTCCATGATGTCAGATGGGGATAGCGAAGAGGACCGGGCTAGAAAGACAGAAGGTAGGTTTACTCGGGATAATCATTTTGATATTGAAACAATACAGTCAACTCTATTATTACAATACATGTCACGAATGTATAGAATAAATATTATTGTTACAAAAAAGAATGCACGAAAACAAAATATTCTATTTTGTGTGAATTATTAAAAGGTAATCTAATAAAATGAAGGAAGCTAGTTCAATAGAATCATAGCTAGAAAATAAAATGTTACCTTATAAACAAGAAATTGGAACAATGATCGAACGAATGATTAATGTTTGATGTTCACCTGCATCTGATCCTTACAAAAGATGTTGTTTTTGTTTTTTACAATATGCAAGGTAACTTGAAAGATTTCATAAAATTGTCTTACATACAATAGGAGACTACTATGTATTTTAAAATTGGTTCTTGAACTATAAAAATTATTTGAAAGTATAGAAGTTTTACTTATATTCTTGGTTGATTTTGATATATTTGTTATTTCTGAGACAATAAATAGCGAGTATAAAAATGAACTGGCTATGTTGGTTATTAAATTTGGATGTGTTTTTCCAAGGCTACAGAACAAGCAACATTCCACGAGGTCGCAAGATAACGAAAGGTATCTTGTTATCCAGACTAACAAACGAGCATGGATGTAAATAAACATGCACAACCCTCACTGTCTGGACTAACATAGTTTGCACGGATTAGGACAGATTCCTGACATTAGTACCTGGCCAAACAGTGCGCATAGTTGTGTATAGTCAAGCAGATAATGATATGATGTAGAATATGATCAATATTAATTCGAAATTTAAAACAATATTGTTTCGTACGTTTTGTAATAATGATAGTCTGGAATTATTATTGTTGTCATTGTTAACTCTCAACATTCTTCACTAACTTGATTGGAATCCAGGTACAAACAGAATACTATGACTCTTGATTCTATCGTTTATACTGACACAAGACCAGTTGTATTGCAATAATGACCTGTCTGCTTGAAATTCAGTTTCTATTAACATTAGATCAAAGGAAATGTATTTGTAGACTAACAACAAGTATAGTCTAGATTTAACGTTGGTAATGTTGGGTCCTAGTCGTGTTAACAATGGGTAATGAATACTACTAGCTGCTGACACCACTCAGAGAAACAATAAGACGTTTTTGCGAATGTGACAATAATTATATATATTATGTACTCATATTTCTGTAGTTAACTAATTACTAATACAGTATACATATATTATGTATGAACACGTCTGTACTATCTGATTTAATAACTACAATAACAAACTGCGATAATTTTTGTTGGAAAGATGTAGTGTATAAATATAAAATTGTAAAGTCTGTTTATTAAATACTTATAAAGATGTACAATAACCGTTCTTGATAACAGCATTCATTACAACAACATATTCGGATACCATAGCAACGTTTAAATGGGAACGAATTTACGCCAATGTGTATGTTCTTTAAAGCATTCAATGTTCCAGCAGGATTTCTGTAAACAAGCATGCATTTTCCTTGCATCTATAACATGCAAGTGTGTGTGTCATGTTATTATGAACTTACATGTTTTTCATATGGATGTATACAGCAACATTAATGCAAGATTAGCTACGTTTATATTACATGACTGTAGGACACAGGTTTTCATCCAAAATGACACTGGGTCAAGGAACTAGTATTTATTTCTAAGTAAAGTAATTTGATTGAACGTTATCACTCTCCAGTAGACAATATTCGCATAATGAATAAACCAGATGCGTTGTGTTACTATCCTGTATTTTACTCATGACAAACTCTGCATTGGATCTTGATTATTTCACTCTGAGACGTTAGATCGTCCTGGCACGGAGTTAGTTAGTTAGTTAGTTATAACCTATTTACGTGCTTATATCCAATTAAGGTTCAAGCACGTCTGTCATGGTCAC
>JAUTCZ010049935.1:0-11233 GCA_032273805.1 Melanodrymia brightae | reverse complement strand
ATGCTATTCATTCTTGGACACAAGTATGTTTAATTATATTTTGGGAAACACTTTTTGTCACATATTTACGTTTACGAGCACAACTAGTCGTAAATTCTTTGTGAAACAGGCTCCGGACCTTTAGGCTTTATTCATGTTATTTAAATGGTTTTAAAATAAAACTTTGAAACCAAATAGGTTAGAGACCATCTCAAAATGTTGACAACTATGCAACTGTTGAATAGGATCCAACCTTCCCCACTCACCTTCCATATGAAATAATATTGCATTAGACATGCATGTAAGCTTCAGCAGAAATTACATGTAATTTTTTCAGAGGGAAGTTTATCATTGGCATTGTCTAATTTTATGCAGATTGTTTTGTATTATAATTTCTTGGATCGAAGAAATTTGATTGCTTTATTTGATAACAACATTGATAATATCACAGCAGTTCAACAGCTCAAAATATTTTTCTGTTGAAAAGCATAAAAAGTATATTTTAAAGCAATCCTACTTTGTTTAGTTTGACATAAAATAATATGCCCAATTATGTTAACAGTTGCTATTTACATTTGTATGTAAAATAACATTATTAATTTATATATGCAGTAAAACCTATCTATAAAGGACACTCAAGGGACCAACAAAAAGTTGCCTTTATGAGTTGGTGACTTGTACAGGTTAAAATACTTGCATGTATACAAAGAAGTGACATATCTGCAGTGCCCTTTATAATCAGGTGGTTGTTATATACAGGTAGCATACAGGTTTGACGTATAGCTTTTTGAAAGATTATATTTGCTCATTGTTTGGATGATGACATCTTTGTGAGAAAACAATAAAACCAGTTGTACCAATAATTAAAGCTTGCCTTTGTTTATTCTCTGTGTATGTCATAATAAGGCTGAAACACAAGATTACATTAAATCTGGCCAATTGGGATGAAAGAAATATTGAAAGTGAATATTTTATTGTAATGATGTGACCATTCAAATAGTGGTAGAATGTCTGCTTGTGGCAGGATGGGTCAAGGGATCGATCCTCAACAGCGCAAAACATTTTATGGGCTATTTTCCATTCCAGCCAGTGATACACGACATGTTGATCAAATTCTGTGTTGTGTACTATCCTATCTATGGGATAGTGCACATAAAAGACCCCTTGCTGTTTTTCGGTAAGCAGCGACAGCTGGTTTCTTCTGAGACCATGTGTCAATATAACCATGCGTCTGACGTCCAATAACCGCCAATTTATAATTGATGTGTTCCAGTGGCGTCGTTAAACAAACAAACTTTATCTTTATCAAATAGCTGACTTATAATAATTGGACTTGATATTAATTGATGTTCTGGAAATGCAGACATTTTTACTAAATGGTGCTTGTTCTATTTTCTAGACTTTCACATCCACTTTCAATGAAAGATCTTTGGTCCTGCACCGTCGAGGATCTATTGTGGCAAGAATGTCTGGTTCTGGTTCTCAAAGGACTCGTGGTTCCGGTGCTCTGCTGCTGGAAAACAATCATTCTGATTCAGTGGAGACGCCAAACATAGAGGATAGCCCTGTTTCTCACAGTAGGTGTATCAACCCACCGGCTGCTAGGTTTAAGTGCAATCAATGTGATTTCAAGACTGCTTACCGGTTTGTGGTTGAGAGACATCAGAGGAAACACACTGGAGAATTTTTCAGATGTCATCTGTGCACCTGCAAGTTCTTTGACAAGTATCAGCTATCTTATCACCTGAAGGGACACAGGGGTGAACTTCAGTGCCGCTTTTGCAGAAAATCATTCTCCTCTACCACATGTCTCTACTATCACGAGAAAAAACATAAACTGGGTACAATCTAGAAGTTGATCCATATTAGTCTGTGTTGATCCATGTGATCCATATTAGTTAGTGTTGATCCATATTAGTCAGTGTTGATCCACATGATCCATATTAGTCAGTGTTGATCTACATGATCCATATTAGTCAGTGTTGATCCATATTAGTCAGTGTTGATCCACATGATCCATATTAGTCAGTGTTGATCCACATGATCCATATTAGTCAGTGTTGATCCATATTAGTCAGTGTTGATCCACATGATCCATATTAGTTAATGTTGATCCATATTAGTCAGTGTTGATCCATATTAGTCAGTGTTCCGAAAACTTGTTCTTTGATGAAAATGATTCTCAAGCTCAACTATACGTTGACAACTAGATCTGAAACGTTCTCAAGTGATTCTGACAATAGTTGATGAGTGTCTACCACAAATGTTTCTTTAACATTGAGTTAAACTATTAACATCTTTTAGCACCTGTCAAAACAGTCATAATACCAAAGTATTATATATAATTACATGTATATATGTGTAAAGTCCACCCACACATTTTAGAAGTGACAAAAATATGAGGAAAACATTAAAACACAAGATATCATCTGTCATCTTTTTATTCAGTGTTTCTCAATCCATGATGTTATAACACTGATCAACGAATTGATTGTATGTCTTGATATCGTTATAGATATAACATACTATACTATTACTGTTACGTAAATAATTGTTGTAATATGTATATAGTATATATGCCTCTTTTATCCTTGGCAATATATGGGTTTTTTTTATTTTACAATGTATGGTCTTATGAATATTTAGAAAGCTGATGACATGATCTGGAACATTATATTACTACCATTTCATATTGAAATCACAATTGGAATTGTATTCAATGGTATTGGACATCTTTAGAAACAAAAGATAAAGCCCTGACATGATTTCATTTGTGACTATTCAAAGTTGACTATTTTATAGCAAAGGATTACACTATTTTATAACAAAGGATTACACTATTTTATAACAAAAGGATTACACTATTTTATAACAAAGGATTACACTATTTTATAACAAAGGATTATTAAAGATAATGCCTTTATCAATGTAGAAAGCGAGACATTTTTACATACCATTTTGTCTATAACTAGTGTATTTCTGATGTCCATTCATAACAACATGATTTCCTCTGATAAAAAATGTTTAGCGTGAAACAGTACTGTTGCAAATAACACCTATTACACAAACACCAAAACAGGCTTAAGACATATCGTGATACTTTCAGATACATCTTTATGCTGATGTGTTTCTAGTGGCGTCGTTAAATAAAAAAAAATTAAAAAACAAAAACATCTTTATGAATTAGTGTAGTCAAATAAAGAATTGACCCAGAATTAAATATACCCAAGCTATGTTTGTTATCATTGGAAGCACTGCGTAATTTGAGCAAGAGTTACATGCTTTTATCTGGAGCATAATTTTGTAGACATTTTGTACTTTATAAAAAGAGTTGTGTCCCTGTATTATCGCACGACATCCAGGAATATTGATAGCTCTACTTTAAGAATTGAATATTGAACTCATTTGTTTTAACAAGTAAACTATTTATAGTTATTAGTAAAAAGAAGCAGAAGGATAAATAGCGGATACATCTTGTTTTGTTTTTGAAGTATAAAAAAGTATGGATACTTTGAAGATGTAATGTTAAAATCACCCTTAATAAAGTGAGAGATCCAGAATTTTAAATGACTGATGGAATTGTGTTTGGTTTCGTTTTCTGATTTAATATGAACAAAATGGTTCACGTTTGTACAGTTGTGTGTGGTTGTGCAGTGATGAACTTAGATTTGTTAAAAAGCTTCAATATGAGTAAAGTCTAATTTTTTAGTTAGTTAAAGTTTATCACTCCACGACAGTACAAAGTGGTATTTTTATTTTCTAGAACATATTATTGAGGCATCTTGATGGAAGACCTTGTATTGGAGAGCAGGCACGTGCACAAAATATCAACACTATGAGCAACTTCAGTGTTTTGGATAATGCTACTGCTGTTCAGGCTTCTTTGGATTCTCGGCTACCATCAACAGACACCATCTTTTCATACACAGGGCACTTCAAACTTACCAAATCATTCAGCTGCGATCAATGCAGCTTTAAAACAATTTACCAGCATGTCTTGAAGAGACATAAACGAGTGCACACCGGGGATTTCTTCCGGTGTCACTTGTGCACGTGCCACTTCTCTGATAAGCTACAACTTAGGCACCACCTCAATGGCCATGCTGGTAATCTGAGATGCAAGTTCTGCAACAAGAATTTCACCTACATGAGTGCACTCAAACGACATGAAAAGCTGCACATGAAAGACAATGATGGCCGCCCATAGAAGAGATTAATTCATTTGAACTGATGTACCGTTGTATATCATGATATGTGACATACATGAAAATGGGGATCTTCTGAAAAGATTGAAACACATGGCAGAAATATTCTGTCTGTAAAATTGCAAGAAACCACTATGTATATTGAAATTTGATGTGATATTTTAGTATTTTTCTAGTTTTTTATTTTATAAATAGTCAGACTTTACTTGGAATATAGTAATGTGGAATTCTCTCATCATCAGTTGTAGAGGACCAAACAAAAAGACTTCTTAACTTGAAAATGAATGACATGGTTACTTGCAAAGTGTGGTTTGTTTATCAATGAATAAAATATTTGTTATCCAATAGTGGTTTTCGTAACATATATCACTTGTCATTTACAATATCTCCAGAGTTATCACTTCTTTAATTTCGATTGGTCAACCAATAAATGTCATCATGTTTGAGTATTATGTTGTTTAACATTTGAACAAAATATTGTGTTCCTTGGGTTTAATTCTTGTTAACAATTATCGCATGTAGAGAGAATAATAATGAACGATATCTCATATCTTGTAATGTGAAATGTGTTGGCACTTATTGATAAAAGTATATATAATTTATCTCCGACAGAGAATACTAATTGAATTCTTGTAATGAATCTATTATATATTACAAGAGTGTTTTCAATTTCGCTCATGATGTATAGTGGAAAACACTTGTAATATATCATGTTCCTGACAGGAGCGAGTTTAGTATTCTTTTTATTACAACGTGTTATGTTGTTCAAACGATGGGAGAGAACCCAAATTAAACAATACTGTAGCAGTTTGGATTGATCTTGTAATAGGAATACTGAAACAGACAATACTAATAAATTATACTGTATATTGTTGTCTGTAGATCGACGTTCAATAGGTGATACAGTAGCAGTATGAAAATGTAAAACTGGTGATACTATAGCAGTTGTGTTGACCCTGTAATATTAACATTCACTTGGCATCACTTAGTTTGGCTTTATATTACACATAACAGATGGACAATAACCGTGTATCTATTAAATTTATACTGGAAGAGTTACTCATCTTAAAATGAACAGAAAAATACTGTGAGGATCAACTGGATATCAGGTTAAAACAATTTGTACATTTTGAATAAACATGTAAGATTGTTATGGAGAATAATAGAAATTCTGTAATCAGTTGTCGGAGACATTATTTCGTGATATTTTATTTTATAGACCCTTCAAACACGGTATTTCGGCGAGCCGTATGGAAATAACAAGGCACCGTTTGAGATCACCGACAGTGGACCAAGGGATTCAAATGACTCGTGTGATTTACGGGATCTGACTACTGGAACCTGGGAACCAGACTGCAATATAGTTTTTTCAAATTCCGTGAAGAAGCGAGTTTACAATTGCGATCATTGCACATATCGGACAATCTATCGTCACGTTCTCAAGAGACACAGACGAATTCATACTGGAGATTTCTTTAAGTGTCACCTTTGTACTTGTCATTTCTCTGACAAATACCAACTGCGACATCATCTCAATGGACATGCGGGCAACTTGAGGTGTAAAATATGTGACAAAAATTTTTCAGATCTGAGTGGATTGAAGCAACATGAAAAGAACTATCATCGCAACAAAAATTGATGAAGTTTACCTGCTTATGTTACAGATTATGTGGAAATAATTTTTAGAATCTCGGTTAATTATTGAACAGATTCTATGGGAAAAAAAATCTTTTATAAGAAGAAAAGAATCCTTCTTAATTTGTTTAAAGGATTGTGTACAAATATTTGTGTGTAGATCCAGCAAAGAAAACTATAGATGTATACCTAATAATATAGACATGTTTTAACAGTTCATGATATTCTGTTGCAAAATGTTTTCAACGATGAAGAATTTAGAACTACATGTAGTAAAACAAACTATACCGAACATAACCATGTCTATGAAGTGGTGTTGGGGAATGTTTTAAGTACATGTACTATGAAATATTTTGGTAGTGGTTGATGCTCATTAAGTATAGGGGAATGTCTCCTGGACCAAGGCCTGAAACAACCTATTCAAAACTGCTGATAATGAATTTGGCAAATTTGAATGATGCTACATTGCTATAAGTATAACCTGGTTGACACAACCGTTGTGTTGAAAACCATCATTAATGGGAAGCTTTGCAACCCGATGAAACCACCAGATAAAACAAAATTCCTGTGCTGTACCTGCATTACTTTCTTTGGTTGTAATTCATGAGTACATGCCATCCCTTTGACTCGACCTTGTGATTTCAGCTGTAACTGATTTCACTTTTAGCATGTAATGTTATTTATTTATGTAATTCTTGTGTGTAATAACTATAGGATAAATTTTCTGACGATCATTTGCTTATGTCTGCTTACTCTGGTTTGTATGTGTGTGTTGTTTGGCTGGGTATGTGCCGAAAGGATTGCTACACTGATAGTCTGTAAGAAATTAGAACTCAATGTTTTTAATCAGTATTCATGACTTAAATAAGGAATTAATTTTGATATACTTGAAACTTTTGTGTGGAGACTTCCTTTTTCATTGCAGTATACTACACATGCTCTCCATTTCAGTTATTATGGAAATGAACATTATTTCTTGTGAAAATACTTGTTTGTGTTTGAATTAAAATAAGCCAGGCCTATGCTGGGGTGTCGTTAAATTTTACTTCATTTCATTTCAGTTAGTTTATGTTCTTACATGAGTTTTCATTTTGTGATTTATTTGGACACATTTTCCATTGTATTCGTCCTCAAGATAATGACTTGACTGAAGTCTCATCATTTTGTGTATACAATGGAAAACATTTGTACAAATGAAAGAAAACCCATGTAATAAAACTTATGTAATAACATTGTTCCTGTATGAATAGACATTTGAAAGTATTACCAAACAATAAACAACATGTTAACCTTTGTATTTGTGTGTTTTGTAGAAAATATCTACCAACTTGGGAAAGTCTGTGATAGACATAACAAGAGATTTCACAAACAAACGGCCAAATCCTTCGGGAACAGAGCAACTGAGACTGTTAAGTAACCAGTTGCACCTCACAAGTCCAAAACAGTTCAAGTGCAATGAATGCTTGTATAGCTCATACTATAAGAAATCTCTAAAAAGACACCAAAGATGCCACACAGGAGAATTCTTCTGGTGCCACATGTGCTCCTGTCATTTCAATGACAAGACACAGCTACACTACCACCTGGCTGGACATGCTGGGGAACTCAAGTGTACAGTCTGCGCTAAAGTTTTTACCAGTTTTGCTGGTTGGAAACGACACGAGAAGGCACACTCGAAATGATGTAGGAATGGTGATACATGTTTTTGAATATGGCAATTGACCCATGCATAGGTGGAAAACCTACAGCTAGAAAAAGATTTATTTCAGAATGGCTTAAAAACAATCGACAGTATATTATCTACTACAAACATCTTGTCATAGAGGACTATGATGTTTGAGTTTGCTCATCTCCTGATGCTGTGCTATGTTGTAGGTCCATCATTGCCAGTGTCTTGTGGCACTTCATCAAGCTTTAGTCGTGTGTTGTCGGCAAAAACCAATAAGTGTCTGACTAATCTCAAATAGTGTGATAGTTGTAAGTGATAATATTTACAATAGCCTAAGATTTGTATGGTGTGATAGACATCTTCTATCACACGATATAACAATGTGATAACATCATTGATAACTATTCCGTTGTAGTGACTTGTAGTGCTGTTTGTTTAGGCTAATTCATCAGTAGTCACATGCCAGATCTTGCTTCCGCTGGGGTGGGTGTGTGTGGGAAGGGGGTCGTGTGTATGGGAGTTTTGTGGCTGGATTATTTTGTGTCATCGCAAATGACCAAAGTAATCCCACATAATTTTTTGTTACAAAGTAGTCTTCTTTCTTCACTGATGTACAGACAGAGAACTATGAATTATGATGTAGTTTGTTTTACAACATTACATTGTTCGTACCCAGTAATGCAGAATATAGATTGTTAGAAGAAACCCAAACCCTATTAATTCATACTTTTGTGTTTTTTGTAGACAGTTCAAACCAAATACGATGAGTCACTTTGGAAAAATCTCAAACGGTCGCTAAATATGTCTGGAATGGAGTTAAGCGATTCTGTAAAGGCTAAAATGTGTGGACAAGGATTTGAAGATACTGTTTTCCAGAGTGCGGAACAAAGAATATTTAAATGCAGCAAATGCAAGTATGCATCACGTTATCGGCATTCGTTGACAAGACACGAAAGACTTCACACTGGACAGCTGTTCTTTTGTCACATCTGCTCGTGTCACTTCAGCGACAGACATCAGCTACAATACCACCTTGATGGACACGCTGGCAACCTGAGGTGTACTGTCTGTGCAAAAGTGTTCTCAAGTTTCGCTGGATTGAAGAGACATCAAAAAATCCACTTGGAAACATTATAGCTTGCTTTTTGTACAAGACTTAATTATACGGAAACCCTGATGCAAAACTCATTGCTTTAAACTCGCAAATATTAGAACAGACTATATTTAGTTTATCCTTGTCTTTTAGAGAATCTGAAAATGGTTATGGGTCTGATACACTGAAAGCACACTGTTTTAATATGTGTAAATGTATGTTTTCTCAGAATTGTGGTTTATAGATGAATGTAGTTGCCAGTAAAAGGATGCAGAGTTAAAGTTTTTTTGTTGCATTGCTAAATACGGTGCTGATCAAGTCACAAGACAGTGGGTTAAACCTATATTTCAGAAACATTGTCAATACCAGTACTTTATAATTCATATAACATACATATATATCCTTTAGTTACACAGTTGATTTTTGTTTGTGAAGGAGTCAATATTTTTACTATCAAAAAATCCTATCAACATCTATTAATTTATGAAAGAGCTATAAAACAATTAGTCTGATAGAATATTTAAAGCATGAACTGTACATGTATATAATAATCTAGTGATGTTTGGATTATTTGTATGCTGTTGTAGTACTGTAGTTTCAACTTGTGTAATATGCATAAAATAACCAAATATAAAATGTACGCAATCATAAAGCCTTTCGTTTGTTAGATATATGTGGAAATGTCTTGTATGATACATCTAATACCCATTCAATTAGCATTCTCTATTTCACCAATAGATTCACTAATAGACTGATATTGCCAAGTGAAATATTGATATCACCAGGTCACAATTGTGAACATTTTCCTATTCGTACAGAGTACTAGTGTGTAGGTGACCCATTCCCCTTAGGAAATTAGTACTTTATTAAATGTTAACTACTTCCAGGAATTAAATTAAAAAGCTGTCTCTGCATCAGGTTATTGCGAGACATTGTATTCATATAACAATTTCATGATATATGTTTGCAACACTTATTTACTTCAACTTTTTAAATACAGTGAACTAATTTTAATTCGTGGTGGTCCAATTTTCGTGCCTTTCGTGGTCGAAGTAAGTCAACGATTTTAAGAACACAAAGAAATATAACACAACCAAAAAGTATTAGAAAATAGAATTTCAATACTCAAATGCATTATGAATCATAGAATGAAGGTAAGTTTTTTTCAATCCCCATGCTTTTGTGATCATTTTCTAGTTGACATTATCATTGATGATTAATATCCGTTGTTAACACTAATGTCCCATTGTCCAACCACCGCAAGGTGCCATTTGAAAACCTTCCTTGATTCAGGTCCCGTTTGATTACAGGCTTATTGGAAATGTTATGAGCATCAATTACGTTTCTTACCTTTTGAACCAGCTCTAATTTTATCGTATCGAAATCTGACTGCAGAAGTTTCACATAATCGTATCAACGAATTTATGATACCCAACAAAATGTGGGTTTTTTTTTTTTTTTACCATACCACGAAAATTGGAGGCCTCAAAAAGAGATTATTTCACAGTATTAATTAATTAATAACAGTTTTTCAATACCCATTTGTAGTGGACGCGTCATGGCATTCAACTTCACAAAATAGTTGTAAACCACACTGGAGGGTAAAACTTGTTGCACGGGTATCAATCGAGCGATCAATATTTTAATGATTAATTAAATTTAGTATGCTTAATTTAACCTCACTTCGTAGTCTTTCATATGTGTTGTATGCAGCAATAATTGTGAACGGCCACTATACAGAATGGCGCAGGTAGAATGTTGATAATACTATGAAAAATACTGGTGCAAGTTAAATCACCAATATAAAATAATGGTGCACAGTAGAGGTGTAATGATACGGGGAGTCGTGATATGATACATATCCCGATACATGGGTCTCCATCAATAAATAATTGCGTTACTTAACTGTTGAAGTTTTCATATTGGTTTCCCTCGTAGGCAAAAACATGATAAGATTGATTAAAACTTTAAAGTGAAGTCTTTAAAGTGAAGTCATGACACAAGCTTAATTACTGAATAGTTGTATTGCGATCTTGTGGGGGGAAAAGGCTATATTGGGTACTATATTTTAGCAATGGCCAAGCTGTCAGTCCAAGACAGGAGGCTCTGTGTAAAGCTATGGTAGATTAATATATAGCTATATTAAAATGTAACGTTCTCAGTGAAGAGCACATTAATTTCCGTTATCTATCAGAAAACATTCAGCTAAGCCAATGCATTCCGACGTTCTCTAATTGGAACAAGGGAGGAAACATTGTTCTAGCGCCTACAAGATGAAAGGATGTCAAAACGAGGAGTGGTTCTGGTTTTGTTTACTCTTGGTGTGTTGCAACATTTCTCGATACTCATTTGTAATGTTGCAGGTCTCATCGAAGCATGTTTAATAATTAAGCATGAACCACACCGTTCTCCTCCCATCACCAATAAAAAAAAACCATGTATATATACTATATATACCAAAGTACTTTTCGGCTACGAATGTTTTGACTTAAAGGGCTGTGGTCCAGTCAAAATAGGGTTTGAGGTAAAACAAATTGCAACAAATGACATACTAAAAGTCCAGAAAAATCCATGCGGTGGAAATATGCTTAATTTGCATAAATCCAAAATGGCTGCCAATTTCAAGACCGTTCATATTCATATGGCCATAAC
>JAUTCZ010049924.1:0-11233 GCA_032273805.1 Melanodrymia brightae | reverse complement strand
CGTTTATTTCGAACTACCGATATCTCGAACTGTTTGACACGGTCCCTTGAACTTCGAGATAACGAAGTTTGACTGTACTTGTAAATAACAAAAAACATGTTAGCTATCATTCAAACTATAAACTATAATAGTATATGATAGAGAAACTTGGGCATATGAATGGACATGACATGCATAAATCAAAATAAAATACAATTATAATTACAAATCTTTTGATTCAAAATATACATGAAAATATATATTATTATATACATGTATTATATATATTGTGTAATTATTCTAAACGAAGATCTGAATCGGGCTGTGGGTCTACTGCTGCTGCATGGACATAATTAGTAAGTAGTATATGTTCTGTGGAAAGATACTCATAAATTACATTGGTCTTTTTTTCTTCCTACTGAGAAAAATAAGGTCTTTGTGGTGTAGTTATTAGACCACCGTGCTATGTGTACCAGTTCCATGTCCTGTCTGTGGGAAAGTGCATATAAAAGACCTCTTGCTACTAATTAAATATAATAGGAGTAGCAGGTTTTCGCTCTCATACCAACACTAACTTTTTTCCTGGACAGGCAGTTCAGGCAGCTGGACTGCATGTTCAGGATAGAAGTGCTTGAACATCAATTGGATATAATCATGTAATTAAGTTATAACTAACTTTTTCTCCAGATGATATGCGTGGCTGCAGTGGACCCATAGCTTTAACCAGATTTGCCAGCGTCGCACAGATCAGCTGGTTTATACAGAATATAAAGCTATATAAATCTACCTTGAAATCTGTACAGAAATACTTGGCTGCAATTATGGTTTTGTCATTCTCATTGCAACATTAATTGTCATTAATCACACTGTACCCAAAGAGCATGTGCCTGAATCTTCAGTGGATGTAACTTTAAGCATGCACCGTCGTGCGGTGGTTAACGTAACAACTTACATAAAAATATTAATGGCATGCATGTCTGTTAGTAGGCCTATAATATTAAATGGTGCAAATGACATCCATCCGGACAAAGGGATTATCTTCCCACGTAGATGCCTCAAATATGCCTGACCCTAAGACAATTGTCGCTTGGGCGGAAGTACATAACGCAGCACAATTCTTTACGCCTGCGCAGTCGTAAATCAAGCGCTGTCTAAACCGACTGTACGTCGGTTTCGACTGGAAGTACTTGTTGACGTGCGTTGCAGAAAGTGTCAGACTATGAACAAGAAAACAGACCAAACAATTCTGAATGCTAACGATTAACTAGCGAAGCGTAATGGACTAACATACCTACATCAATTCTGACAGAAACGTGATCCAGTTAGAGTCGAAGACCTCATGTTATCACATAAAGAAATAATTTAAGGCACTTTGTTTCTAATTTCTGTATCCGTACTGGATGCATTCAAATTTAATTATTTCAGGATGGCACCATAGAATAAACAACAAGGTGGGAGACCAACCACAAGGAATATATAAACTGATACCAGAACTGTACAAAGAGGCCAGGTTGAGACCCCAACTTGAGGGCCTAGTGGAAGATTAGCTAACGCTAAACTAGTAACCCTCATTAAATAAAGTTTTATTATTATTATTATTGTTATTATCACTGTGGAGCAACGTACCCCGGATATTGCGACCTACGAAGCGAGCAAAACTGTCAGAGGATTTGACTACCTGTAGGTAAGTGTTTGCTATTTTATTCAGTGTATAATCCATATTTAAACATTGGAAGACAACTGGTGGCTTGATGACATGTCTCCGTTGTTATTATTGTTGTGGTTGCCTATCTAAATGCGGCTGGTGCAGGAAGGTCAACTTCCTACATACGTCAGGGAGACGCCAACTCTCAGGCAGGAAGAAATCTTCCAAGTTTGGAGGGAATACAAAGATGGAGAAATTTCCGTAAATCAATTGCTGGGAAGGTGTGCTGTGATATTCATAGCCCAGTAACCAATTAATGACCTGGAACAATGTTTTCAACTAAATGTGTCTTTCAAATTTAAAAGTTAATTTTTATCTATTTAAATGGTTACGGTTGTAACATAATTGCCGCAAGAGCAAGGCTTGTGTTCTCGGATGTTGTGGTTGTCAGTTTGCCTGACGAATGTTATTTTGTGATGTGAGATTTAAGTACGTTGTATTTTATTAGTGTTTCGTGTAGCATTACATGTAGTATCTGTATGTATCTTATATTCCATCATTGTTTTTATAGTATTATATTTTGTATAATTATGTATGTAGCATATAGGATCACATGTTGTATCCTTATATGCTGTACCTTATATTGTATCTCGTATGTGTATTGTATTATGTAGCATGAGAAGTATATTGATGTAGGTGGTTATTGAAATAATTTTGAGTTTCGTGAATTAATAATAAATTAAATAAGGGTTATTTATATATATTTTAGCACGGGAAGAGGGGGGGGAATGACATAGAGTGACCACCACCATCATTGGTTACTAGGAGCTGGGTGAAACAAGGGCAGACCACTCTGGCAGAGAATAACTGGTGCCATTGCAGCCAAGCCTAGGGGACGTGAATCAAAAGTTGAAAGCAATTACTTCAGAGAAATCGAACAAGTCGTACCATAAACACAGAGGGTTGAAAGAAGCCCCATAAACATCTACAACCAGTCGAATGTAAAAGTAAATAGTAGAGGGTTGAAAGAAGCCCCATAAACATCTACAACCAGTCGAATGTAAAAGTAAATAGTATCAGTTGACTCAAGAAGCAACATCTAGAGGCCGGGCATCGACGTTCAGCAGACAACGTTAATGAATTCTTCCAGAATGTTGCTGAAGTCACGAATACATAAAAGTTTACAGCCCAGCAAATCTACAATCTCGATGAGAATGGTGCGACTACGGTGACAAAAAGCTGGATGAACTTCAAGTTTCCACATGAAGAGTTCAGATGCAAAACCCTGTGAACGCCACACACCCATGAAAAATGAGATAACCATTGGAGGTGTAAGTTTTCGGTGCCTAGTATCCGATGATCAAATAAATTTAGAGTCAAAACCCCGTAAATCCCATATAGTTAATAGTTAATCCAACCCAAAATATTATTTCTTTGCAGAATCCTGTAAACGCCAATGGAGTTTTGATGCAAAACCATGTATGTTGTAGAGAGCCAATCACAGTCGCGCATCCGATCACATGACGCACAATATGGTGGTGCCCATGAGGCGATTTTTTTCCACGCTGATTTCTACTTTGATGAAATGGATGAGCCTTCGATGGCTGCACTGAGAGCAAAACGTAAGCGACATCGGCCACGCAATTCTGCCCGTTCGAGGGCCAAGGCAGCACGCTACAGTGGTGAAGGATTGAATGCAAGTAAAAATCCCCCAATAAAAAATTAAATAAAAATTTCCAAACCCAAAGTAAAAAATGTAGCAAATACAGCTGCCCTGTAAAAGTATTACTATTATTATTATTATTATTATTATTATTATTATTATTGATCCCTTTTTTCTGCATAAAATTTAATCTATTTTTTATTTAAGGTATTCCTTAGTAAGTTTGGTCACGGCTAATTGGATTGGTGTAGATCCCACCACCATTTGGTGGCAGTGTGTTTGTCCTATAAGAGTGAAAATCTTAAAAAACTCAAATCCGCATGAGTACGTGATTGGATTGCGATACAGCGGACATTTGGGGCGTACAATGATTTAGTACAGGAACTACGCAAAGAAGACCCAAGATCATTCAAAATCTTTTTGAGAATGGACCATACCAGACAAATTTTGAGATTTGGTTGAACAAATTTTCTCCACTTTTACAAAAGAAGTCGACATTGATGCGGAATACATGTGCTATTTGGCTACAGGTAAGGCTATAAATATGTAAACGATTTTTCTCGACCTTCTTCAATAAAATACACACTATTTATTATATTTCACACAGGGGGAAGTCAAATGTAGGTCAGGTCAACACCATCGAGCAGTGGTACATTTATTATTTTTACAAATATATACATTGGTGCTCACCCAGACAAGACCCACCAGCTCCTGAAATATATGCACACAATCAGTTTGGGGGTCTCCAGAGGATCAGGACAAGGCTGGAAAAGGTACGACAAGCAATTCAGGCTGAAAAAGGCAATAAATCCAGCCAGTTCATGAGGGGAGGTGGACTGTGGTTGCTGTTTACATTGCCTTCACAGTCCACCCCAACCACACAAGCAGGCAGTGCAAAGAGAACTGAGTTATACAAGTCCTTCCAAGAGTTCTGCGATGTAGAGCCAAACAAGAATCTGAATCATGTTCAAACAAGATGGCTCAGCCTTGAGCGATGCATTAAACAACCATAGAACAGATCCTACTTCACAAGCCATGACGATGTGGAGAAGACTGGGAGAGTGAAGACGTGCGCTGAATACCTCAACAACGATGAGATGCAACTGTACTTCCCATTTCTCGAGTTCATACTTCCACCCCTGAACGAATTCAACACAAAATTTCAGGAAAATGTTTGTGAATGAAATATGATTTCTTTTATTATAACGTTATTTAAAAAAAAATTGTCATATGTGAAAGTAATATAACATACAAGATGTTATTTCATATCGAGTTTGTTTGGGAAAAATGAAAATGTCAGGGTTGTGAGGAAAATAAAAGAGGAAGAAAAACTGGTTATGAATGTGGAAGTAGGATTTGTGCCAGATTATGACGAAGAAAGGAGTTTGAGAATTTCAAGAAGGATAGAATTATGGAGGGAAAGAAGTTTGGGGAGTATGTGGAGAGACTGGAAAGAAAGATTGAAAGGAAGGATAGAGAGATTGAAGATTTGAATAGGAAGAATAAATCGCGGGAAAGAAATTATGCATTGGATGAATTCGAAGAGATGTGGACAGAGGAGACAGAGCGACAGGAAGAGACGGTGTTCGAGATCAAGAAAAGAAGAATTAACATTTCATTTTATTTTATTTAAATAAAGTATTCTATGTGATTTTTATGTATATAAACAGACGGATATTCGTTTATTTCTTCGTGTGACAGATAAGATATATTATAATTGTTAAACAAAATATCTGTGACCTCGAGAGTTAATGTACAAATTTTAATTCCGTATGATATAACATGCCGTTATCAAACTCTTCGTAATTGCTTATAATTAGGTAATATTTCGAGGACGAAATTAAGAAGGGGGAAGTGTTGTAAAATCTATTTACATTCGCATTTGTTAACTTGTTGCAGTTAAAATACATTGAAATGTATGTTTGTTGCGCAGAGTTATTAAATAACAATTAATATATGTATTATGATTAGATATCGCGTGAACTTCTGCGCATCATGCAGACGATAATGTTATTAATCAAATGATTTATAAGTTAAAATAACTCTTATTATGAAGATTAAACATACATTTCAATGTATTTTAACTGTAACAAGTTGACAAACGCAAACAAATTTTACAACATGGCTGTAGGATATTTGCACTTTGCAATACTCGCTACAATGAGCTAGTTTGCTCGCAGACTCCCAGGAACGAGGATGGTGTGGTCACAAATACATGTACTACCACGGCAAATAGTTGGCCTGAACTTAATCAGATTAGGACAAATAGTTGCAAATACTGAAAGAACGATAGAATTTTGCCAACAACAAACTCCTCCCAAGGAGTGTGAAGTGTCCAACGTGTAGTATTGAGTTAACAAAGTTATACGAAATTAAAAGGAAAACGAACAAGAAAGACTTTAGATATCAGTGCAATATCAAATCGTGTAAGGCCAAACGGAACCAGGTTCAATTGCATCAAGGAACCTGGTTCGCTGGTTCAAACCTGTCGTACCGAAAAAGCTTGGTCTTAGTTTATTGTTTTGTAAAAAAATTATCTTACCAGCGAGCAATCGAAGAAAGCTCATTAAGTTCAGCAGATGACAGTGGTGACGAGGACGAGAAAAGAATAATTGCCACTGGCAAAGAAACAGTCTCAGATTATTACAACTATTGTAGGGAGGTGTGCTCGACAGTAGTTGAGAGTTCAACTTGTGTAGAAATAGGTGGGCCGGGACTGACCGTGGAAGTGGATGAAGCAAAGTTTGGCAAGAGAAAATACAACTGCAGGAGATTGGTGGATTGCGAGACGGCAGACATTTTGGGCGTACAATGCTTTAGTACAAGAACTACGTGAAGAAGATACAAGATCATCAAAGAAACTTTTTGAGAATGGATCAGACAAATTTTGAGATTCTGTTGGATAAAGTGTCTCCACTTATACAAAAGAAGTCAACATTGATGCGGAATACATGTAGTATACCCGCTGCAGAAAAACTGGCACTCACCTTGTGCTATTGAACTGAATCTGTTTACGCTCTTAAAAGAAAGAATTTTTTTATTATTATTATTATTTAATATTTATTATAATTATACCTTTGTTTAATGAATTCTAGAGTACTTACCTTGGTATGACTTTATTTGGACATTCTTAAGAGAAACATGAGAATCAACTATACCCGGAAAAAGCAAAGTGGGGAAACGACCCATTTCCCTTTCTGTTATGCAGTCTCGAATAATTTAATAACTAAAACTAATCATTTAGATTTTACTATTACACCAGCATTCTATCTATATTTGCAACTCTTGTAGCAGCAAACTTGCCAAGATTTGAACAGGACAATCAGCCATTACTGATATTAAGGAATGTGCTTTAACCAGTGTTTCTAGAAGAGAAATTAAAATTTAAATGCCTTTCTACTCCGTCTACCTCGAAGCCTATAAAAAAAGCGGTATCTCTCCACCCGTGAAATGAAAAAGGTTAATAAAAAGGAATACTAGTACATGTAATTGCAACTATAATATTGTGGGGGGGAGGTGGTTAACGGCCGCTGTATGCTTTTTATAAATACAAATAAATGTCGATTTATAACTTTCAGAGAAATCTGTTTTCCCCCCAATTGCCGTTATTATAAACAGCGCCTATTCAGCACCCATTTTAAACACCGATACCTCATAGATAACTATGCCTCACAGCGGGTCTCTCGAAAAAGAGGCGGTAAACTACATAACAAAAAAGAAGAAGAATGGCGGACAATGCTTACGATCGCCCCGGGGAAGACCTGTGCAGGTATGTCTTGTTTACTATTGGTTATTATTATCTCGTTCCAGCAAGTGATCCACAACTGATGTAACTACATGTAAGGCCATGGTATGTACTATCCTGTCTGTTGGATATATTTTGTACACTTGTACATGTAGCTGTCTGTCACAACCACAACTTAAGAAGTAACTGGTCAGGTCATGGACGCAGCAGTTATTTATTGAAAAATGGGTAACAATGATTTTAATTCATACAAACATAAAATAATAAAATAATAAATAGAAGATTGCCATATATAACTGAAACACTATTCTTCATATGTTCAATAAAATAAATATAATTATGGCATTGTACTTTCAGGTATGTTTTTACCAGCAAGGCTGATGAAGATAGACACATCAAAATAATTCATGGCGGAGTTTGGGCATTGAACATGATAGACAGGACAGAGAAGGCAACCAAAGCTCATGAAAAGATCCACAAGTGCCCGATTTGTAATGAGAAGTATCCCACAAGATACCAGCTCCTGAAACATCAAAACCAGGACAATCACAAGCAAAAGAAAGGAAGACCCAAGAAAATCACTTGAACATGGCTTCTAGATTATGATAGGCCCACTCCAGTGGCTAGTGACATTGTAATATAACTGCCAATAAAAGATGGACAAAAAAAATCAACATTTTATTTTGTACACTTATGAAAAAGTGTACTCTTTGTACACTTATGATAATGTTGATAATTGTGAATGGCCCCTTAATCTGAACTGACCTATTCTGTTTTTCTTATATTAAAGTGAGTGTTTTTGAAATCTTGTTATTATGTTATAGTTTCTGGGATGAAACCTCAAAGAAAGTGTGGGGGGTGGGGGGGGGGGGGGTAATGCGACGGCCAGTGGCTCAAAGAGCACAGGCGTACGTGTTTATATTATCTAATTAATTATCTAATGAATATTAGATGATTAAGTGTTTAGGGGAATTATTAATGTATTGAAAAATAATGATGGTAACAGGGTATTTGCTGTTTGGGGTTTATTGTTGTTAATAACAACCTCTCTAAATTCAACATCTAAAACAATCAACATACGATGCACTATACAATTTTAAACAGCATACAATGGATATTATAACATAATACGGGATACATTTTACAAAGTGTACACTATGGAATATCTCGTCATACAATACATAAAATATGGCACTCTAAATACTTGAGGGTAATAGAAGTAAAAACTGCATATTAATAATTATTATAATAATATTAAATGCATCCGACTAGAACATCTTATTGTTATTACAACAATAATTCTTTTGAAACTGAATACTTGATGCGGTTAAATATTCTTCTCCAACTTGCCGGCTTGAGAAATCTCATTGGTTGATCTACGACTCTATCGTGTCCACGTGTTCTGTGATTGGAGGATACATCGGCTGAACTGTGTCGCCGACTTGGATAAAGCATGGCTCTGATTGGTCACAAGAATCCATACACAGGTACACACCAAATGGGACCTTTAAATACAAACATACTTCAATTAGAGCACCGGCCTCCCTACGTGGTGCAGTGGTTAATGCCACGGACTACAGGCTGGTAGGAACGGTGTTCGAATCCCGCGGGTGGATCTCACTTTCCGACTCCAACCCAGAGTGAGTGCTCCGCCAGGCTCAATGGGTAGACCTGTGTAATACCACTTATACCGACCAGTGTCCACAACTGGTTTAACAAAGGCCGTGGTATGTGCTAACCTCTGTGAGAAAGTGCATATGAAAGATGCCTTGCTACTTATCAATTTGGGGTAGCGGGTTTCCCCTCTGATACTAACACTAACTTCTGTCCTGGACAGGCAGTCGAGTCAGCTGGACTGCGTGACCATGCCAGACGTGCTTGAACCTTAATTGGATATATGCACGTAAATAGGTTATAACTAGCAAAAGGATAATATGTCTCTATGATCTCTATATGTTAACGGGACACTTTATTATTTAAAACAAAATGTGCCTACTTGTGGGGTTACATTGTGTCCTTCATCATAAATATTATCCACGGGTCTACAGTGATGGGGTCTTAACTCCACCCAACCCCGTCCATGTTTTCAAACCGATGTTGGGTCCGTGTTGGTGGTTGTGGTGGTGGTAGGGCGTGGGTGGGATTTTCTCCGGATTTTTTTTTTTTTTACATGTGCTCAAATGCAATATCCTGCATTCAACAGGCATAACAAAATAAATTTGATAATTTTAGGGGGTTCGTTCGAACCGCCCCACCCCTCCACCCGCGTTACGGGCATGATTATGCTACAGGAGCGTAGCGGAAACCCGCTGCACCTATTTGATAAGCAGCAAGGGATATTTTATATTCACTTGCCGACAGGCATGACAGTACAGGTGGTCTACCACGGCTTTGTTAAACTAGTTGTGGACACTGGTCGGTCAGTTGAAGTACACCTACCCATTGATTGAGCCTGGCTGAGCACTATCTCGCTCTGGGTTTGAGCCGGTAGGCCCCTACTGGGATTAAAAATCATATGTGCCACGAATGGGATTCGAACCCAAGTACCTATACCAGTCTTAAACCTGATGACGCGTTAACTATACTGCGCTACGGAGGCTGGTCAAGTATTAATTTTGTGGTAGGCCTAAATATAGGCATATTTATACATATAATTATTAAAAAAAAGTCCGATATAAATTGTTTAAACTTGTTTTTATAGCAGCAGATATAAAAATAAAGTTTAAGGGACTAATTAGCAAATTTTAAAACAACGGCTAGTAATCTATGATTTTGCGTTGAACACGAATATGTCATTGAAAAACAGTTCTAATACTATATAGCGCTATTATTATGTTAATACTGTTTAAAAATTGTATGTACTGTATGTATTAAATCGTTTCTTTCCGTCGATTTGTTAATTTATCCAGCCTCATTCCTGATTAGTATTTGCGTCCCAAGGCCGCGGCACGAAAATGGTGGAAGAAGACAAGGAACGATGGAAAAGAACAGGATTTTTCTCATAGAAATGACTAAGGTATATATAGCAGTGTATTTCTACAATATCAATGATGATTAATGTTTAGTATGCACTAACTGTTACATGGAAATAAATGGAGACTCTTCTATTATTATGTTTATTGCACCACTGTTTAGAAGTTTCTAGATATGTAAACACATGACGAAATTATACTACTTTCTATATCATAGTCTCTGATATGTTAATTATCTCAATAGGCGTCTTTTGGATTAATATTTTTACGCTGATTGATACATGTACTCGTTTAGATCTTGAGGGTGGGACATAGTCTAGAGGTAGAATGTCTGCCTGTGGTGGGATGGTTCAAGGGATCGATCCTCCACAGTGCAAAACATTTTATGGGCTATATTCCGTTCCAGCCAGTGGTGTGTGCTATCCTGTTTATGGGATAGTACACATAAAGACCCCTTGCTATTTTTTGGAAGAGTAGCACAGGTAGCGGCAATAGCGGGTTTCCTCTGAGACCATGTGTCTGAAGTCCAATAACCGCTGATTTATAATCGATGTGTTCCAGCGGCATTGTTAAACAAACAAACTTTATCTTATCATTTACATCTTAGTAAAGTTGGCAATAGTTCCAACCATCCATACTATCCTCCCCCTTCTCAAATGATGAACCCATACTACATAGAATATTTGTATTGAGCATTAATTTTATCACATGGTCTCAGAAGCCTATTGCTGCAAGTACTGCAAAACTGGTAATATTTGCAGTTGTAAGGTTTGCTGATTTTTAACAAATCAACTCGCAGTATATAATTTGTGGATTGCAAAAGGAGTGGGTTTTTTTCAATGATTATTGCAATTCATATGATTGTAATTTTTGCTGTTAAATTACAGATGCAAAAATTACACACATGAATACTATCTCTTTTACATTATAAAAAAAAAAATTTGCTTGTCACTATAGTGGTATTTGCTTGAAACTCTTGTCTCATTCCATATCTAAGTTCACCATTGTTAAAACGTTTGATTTTTCAATACACTACAATTCAACATGACAAACTTTAGCGGCACAATGTATAGTTTTAAGACAAATATCACTGTTCTTATCCAGATAATGCAAGATAATGCTATTTTCCTGGCCCACAAGTTTCATCTAATGACTGGGGAGCGGGACGTAGCTCAGAGGTAGAATGTCCGCCTGTGGCGGGATGGGTCGAGAGATCGATCCTCCACAGC
>JAUTCZ010049913.1:0-10000 GCA_032273805.1 Melanodrymia brightae | reverse complement strand
ATTCTTTGAAATACCAGGAATACAAGGGAATAATCATATGTGGATTCTCATAAAGGCAAACGACAGACTGTTCAACTCTAATGTTGAATATCATCTTGTGACAGGGCATTCCCAGATTTCGCGAACACTTTTTACCATCACTGGTTGTTAGCCTGTGCTTCATAAATGCTCGCTGTTGTATGCACATAGACATAGTTACACTACAGTAACTGTTATAACTAAAATTAACAATGAATTGGAACTTTCTATTTTTGTCAGACTGTTAAAATCTGAGCTAACTAATTTGTGGTTCTGCAGTTTCAATGGCCGTCACAGTTCTTGTTACATTTCCACGCTGCATTTAAAATCAATTCCAAAGGTCAGTGAACAGTCTTGTGGTAGCCTTCTCGGTACGATGCATCGCACACTTGACCATGCAGTATAAATACTAAAGCCTTATGTCAAAATATGTCAATTAATTTGATCTATTTCCTGGGAGTCCTGAGGTCATTTAAATGCGCTCTTCCGTCATCAATCACTATTTCACAGCGACGTATGCACACGAGGCAACTATTCTGATCATGTGACGTCATGAATGAAGGCATTGGACACTGTTCATCTTAAAGACACAATGCCTAGTTTTAAGACGAATGCCACCGTGCTTGAGCAACTAATGCAATTGTAACCTATTTCTGGCTAATGTAGCTTTTGTATTATTAATAATAACATTTAGTTACATCTCATTGCTTACAATATCAATATACATGTAGGTATATCCAATGTGTTTTTGGTTCACACAAAAGGTTACGATAGCTTAATGTTTTACTATATTTACTTTGCATTATGTGATACAGTAAAGCACTTTATGTTCGTTCAATTTTATGTTTAATTTCGTCTTACATTTAGAAAAATGATGACTGAACATTTAGTAAAATGTTGCTGTTCCATCCCTCGCTTGAAAACAAATTTAAGCATAATTACAACTCTATGAATTAATGTGGTATAACATTATTATTGTTGACGTGATTTATGAAATCACATAGTGAAACAATCTAGAAAAAACCGTCCAGTTAATTAATTAAAGTGAAGACAAGATCATAAATCTTATGAGAAGAGATAAAGCGACAGGTATTAATATCTGATGAGACTACTTGTCACTTTCTTAAACGCGGTCACAAGATATATGCATAGTTGATTAAACCACTTGAGAAGTAACAAGGTTGAACGCCATTCCGGGTTATCAGAATATGTGGTACGCACTGTTTTATGGAAAAGTTGATATACGATATCCTTTGCAGCCTATTGAAAAATGTAGACAACCAATCAAAAGCAGCATACGATCGATATCTCATGGCTTATTATTAGCAATCAATTCGCTTTCCTTGTACTCGTGTGTATTAATCAAGCTCTTTTTTTCAAAATAGTTATGTACATTAACTTCTCATATTTTAATGAAGTGATAAACATGCATCCAACTTCAGTTTAGCAATGGTATATTGTATCGTAAAGTTGACTTCCGAATTTCTTATTAAGTGTTCTGCAATCAGTTTCACATGGAAGCATATACAACCCAACCTGCATCTCTATACCACACTAACATGTGTTCAGTTCAACCTGTATAAAAGGACACCTTGCAATAAGACATGTATATAGACATGTTTGTATATAACTTGTATTGTTGTCCTGTTGTAGGTCTGCGGCAGGGCGACTCATAGGCGGCGCCTGGTGGTTCTTCGTTCTCATCACCATATCATCTTACACGGCCAACCTGGCAGCCTTCTTGACCATAGAGAGAATGAGGACTCCAATAGAATCTGCTGATCATTTGGCTAAACAGACGGCTATAGCGTATGGGACACGGGAATATGGATCGACAAGAGAGTTTTTTAATGTATGTTTTCAAGCAAAATAATGTATATTATAACATGAGCACTGAAGTAGTTCATTTGAGGAATCAATGCTGTACATATTTACGATTTTCAGTGACCGTAATTCTTTTGTTAGTTTGATTATATAATTTACGAACTTTACTGTGGTGAACATAGACATTATTAATAAATTCAGAACTTTGACGATGGTTATTTATAGATAATGTTTGTAGTTTTTGTTATTTATTTTCTTTACATGGTTATTCAGGTTTCGTTGGTAGCCACTTGTAGGCAACCATTTACATTGTATTTTATACATAAGCAGTGGAGTCTGCTATATAGACCACCTTTAAAATGCAACCACATGTCAGGCAGATCTACATCAGAAGTCCATTCTGTATACATGTAGTTCAACCTGGGCAGCGGGACATAGCTCAGCGCAAGAGTGTCTGTCCGAGGTTCAATATGTCGAAGGGATCGATCCTCCTCAGTGGATCAGATGAGCTATTGTTAATTCCAGCTAGTGATTAACGACTGGTTCAGCAAAGGCCATGGTGTGTGCTATCATGTCTGTTAGTCGGTATGGGTAGCCTAAGTGAGGAAAGCGGTTTTTTTTTATGAGACGATATGATGATACAACCGTGTCCCTGGCATTTAAAAGCCACTGATTATTAATCATTGTGCTCTAGTGGTGTCTTTAACCAAATTTATCTTTATTTCAACCTGTATTGAAAGACTTCTGCTATTAATTGTCATTCGATCCCTTATTTATCGTCTAGTCATCAAACGTAATGATCTACCAGACCATGTATGACTTCATGACATCCACGTCACCATCACCATTTGCACGGACAATAGCTGAGGGAGTGGACCGTGTGAGGAGTTCCAAGTGGAACTACGCCTTCCTCCTCGAGTCGTCCATGAATGATTACTACAACAATAGGAAACCATGTAACACGATGAGAGTTGGACCTAACCTGAACCTCAAAGGATTCGGAATTGCTACTCCTCACGGATCTACTCTAAAGTAAGTGTGTAAGCGTCAACGGGCCTTGCGTATGTAAGGAAGCGTGTTGACTTGGTGTTGGCGAGGGTATGGGGTGGCTGCGGGCAGAGTGAGCTGGGATGGCATGATATAGAAGGTGCAGTTTTGATTTCTAAACTATTTTCGTTCCACAGACATGTAAAGGCACACTATGTAGTTGTAAAACGAATGCCACTGTCTGTGCACATCTAATGCTGTTTGTAACATTTGTAACATGTCATTGCTTACAATATCAATGATTATTTGTATATCCAATACGTTTGTAGTAGCTTACACGCCATTTTCGAAATCACTAATATATTTAAAGTTATCTTTGTCACCATCATAATAGCTCAGTATCACACGACATTATCGCTGGAATCCCGTAGGCACCACATTGTATAATTATTTTATACAGCCTGTTTTAGAGTCAATGTAAGACATAGAATATACAACGTTCGTATCTGTTAGATTCTATTTGTCTAACAATTTGTTGTTGAAAACATAGCTAACTCTTTTTCTTTCGTTACAACTCGTAGTAAGACGAATGATCTCAAACGACCACTCATGTTTTATTCTGTATATAACCTATACAAACGCGTAGTCACACTATTATAACCTATTGACATATCTATCAATACACTCTTCAGAACATCTTAGTCACATCATTATAAACTCTTCAGAACATCTTAGTCACTTCATTATAATATCGTTAGAACATCGTGCGACCTAGTTATAATGTATTTACATTCTGTTCGGCAATTTGTTACAATCTCTCTGCCACCGGATGATCACCGTTTAACCATTGCTGGTCGTGCAATAATAAATATTCATATTTATAACGAACTGCATTGATATGTGATTGATCGTCTCTCCTTGCAGAAAGAAAATAAATTATGCAGTATTAAAATTGAAAGAGGACGGAACGCTACACAAACTGAAAGAAACCTGGTGGTATGAAAAAGGAGGATGCGCCTCACATCCAGGTCACAGAGTAAGTAGATTCCACAATGCGCGGATTTGGTCGTATAGTGGTTGTTTAAAGACATTCTATCACCGTTATTGGCGCCAAACGTTTTCGCTTTGTTGTGCCCGCAGACATATGATTCCCCTACCAATTTTACGTACCAATAATATTTTAAAGTGATATTGCTGAGTTTAAGACGTACACCACCGTGTGTGTGCAAGTGGTGGATGATAATATCAGTTATTGTAACATCTTTCTGGCCAATAGAGCCTTTTTAATTATTAAAAATACAATTTACTTGATTAGAATATTAATATATATCCAATGCTTTTGTATTAGCTTAACATGGTATACTTGAATTTTTGTCTACAATAATTTATGTGTATGACTAGATATTCAGATAATGATATTTTAACAATAAAATGATAGTAAATGTTAATTTTAATGATTGAAAAAGAAATATGTTACAACAGCAGTATGTGCATTTATTAGCATTCGTTGTAAACTCAGGAATCTTCCTTGATACTTGTGTTTTAGATAATACTATTTTATTTCAAGATATCCCCTTAAATACTGGTTTTGATCATCGTAATTGCTTTTTAATTTCATTATATGTATTCATATATTTAATCAAAGTAAATTACACAAGCTATTTTTTCGTTTTTTCTTTTCAGGAGTCCAAAAAGAGATCTTTATCGCTTAGCAACGTATCAGGTGTTTTCTATATTCTGATTAGTGGACTTGTGGGTGCCATTGTGATGGGGATTGTTGAGATTTTCTGTTTAAAGAACAGATTAAGCCTTCAATATATAGTGAGTTGGTAACTCTCGTTCATGTTATATTCTATTCAGGTATGGTGTATGTGAAATGAATGCCCGTGCACACGTCATATGAATTTGCATCCATCATATGAATTTGCATCCATCATGCATATATGCTCTTCAGTGTGACATACAAGGAAATGTCGTAAAGTGGACTCCAATATGGTTGTCCTTTTGATGTATCATTTGAAACAGAATATCAAAGATATCTACTTCGAGTCGAAGGAAGTTATAGAAGAAAGAGCTGCAGTTTTGGAAATCTGTGATCTCGTTGATACAATCAGTTAAACAATGACAACGCATCATCTATACGTACATACCTGATTGATACAACTTCCGTGATAAACCAACATGGTGAAGCTAATAGCAGAATTTAATAAATTGATGGAATGATTCAAACATATTTTATTGCTTTCCAAACACAAATGGATTAGGCACAAGTCTTCCAACTTACAAGGCCTCCACAATATTACATTATAGACGTGAACATGTGAACAGTTACAATTATAAGTAAATTGTTTTATAATTATCTGAGGGCAGCATGGAACTACTTTTTGGCAGAATGGTATGGAAGTATCAAGGCATGGTGTGGTGCCATGCTAATATTGCCTAGGCAAAACACTAACTACTGTGATCCCATTACTCCAATCCAGGGCGATTCAAACTCAATTAAAAAAATAATTAGTTTTTAAATTTGCAATATTGACCTGTTTTACCCTTCTTTAATCATGTCACTGGGGCAGGTTACACTCAACTTTCGCGAATACCTGGTATAAATACTGCTTATGCTGTGATTCATGAGTGCACTGCCATCATGACTTTGTCGTAATCTCCCTTCCACTCTTCCTTGTGTCATTTGTTTGTCGTTTAGATATAATCGTACACGTCTAGCCTATGGGTGGTAATTAACATTTATCTCATTCTCTTGCAGACACCTCGAATGAAGAGAAACGACACGCGACTAACGATGGTTGGATCACCACAAGAACAAATTAACGGCTTGATTCCAGTCATCAACGCCAGATGATTATTATTTCATAAACAAATGATTAAATGAATTCAGATGAACGCAGATTGTTTCATTCCCGGTGCTAATGGTTCGTAACAGTGAAGGGTTACTGAAGAGTAATTCAGCATACACCAGCTTATGCCAGGACCACCAGTGCGTACTTACCGCCACCAGCAACACAGGATAGGAACAGCTCAAGTACAAGGAGAATTGTTTTTCTATTACAGGCTGAGACTGTCTTGTTGATTGTATTGTTCTTCCAAGTCGTCTGCCAAGTGAAAGAATTAATAATGCTCGATGATTCCAGACGAACCCCTGCAGGGAAAAACATGAAAGCAACCTAGTAGAGCAGTGGATAGCTGGGTGGAATAAATTATTTCTACGAGTTTTTTTGTACCACAGAATACAGACACATTAGAAACGAGAAAACACATCAATAATGGTTACCAGAACGCCCTGTACATTGACAACCCTTACATAATGCTGAGAATTGCAGTATGGATTCACTGATCAAGAGTACACCATGATACTATAATTATCATAACACTATTTAAAATACGCATTAAAGGACCATTCCTGTATTTAAAACGAAGTGTCATAAAAAGATCGCATGTGCCCTAAAGCGTTCAGACGCAACTGTGATTTAAACTAATCTAGATAGCTACATGTATAGAGCATTATTGTGATTTGGTGTAATTGATAAGCGGTGTACGAAGTCAGACGGCTTTCGCAGTCATTGGACGATAGAATGATATTTTATATAATTGTCATGAAAGTACATTGCACACATATTACTGTTCTACATTTAATGAATCTGGAGGATTCGTATAACGGGAATAGTTATCATAGTATGAATAACCTGCACGCACATTGCACAAATACTTCTTCTTTGGTATTTCAAGAATTGCTTTAACTTGTTCAAGATAGATGACGCAGAAACGTGGCATAATTTGTTTTCGAAAACTATTCCTTGGTTTCCTTTTTACTAACAATATACCACTGCGAAAATACATATTTAAGCAGACATATTTAGGCATAGTAATGTACACATTTATTTTGAGATTAACTGGAAACTACATATTTTAGGTTACAAAATAGAACTGCATCATGCGATTATTTATATTTGTTACTCGCTATAATTAACAACACTATATCTTTCGAGATACTATACAGTTGGTGTTATAGTATTGTTGCTCTTTCATTATCACCTGTTTATGTATTACTAGTATACAATATTTAATGTGTTTGAATAAAATATGTTCCATATTAACATGTGTTTTTTTCTCAAATTCAGTATGGTTTGTCTGTGCTCGAATCTGTTTTGTGTGTGGTGATAGGCTTTTGGATTATTAAACCCCCTCTTCAACAAAGTCGAGAGTATAATATAGTGTTTGCCTTGTCCGTGCATCCGTCCAAATCGTTTCCACAGTATGCTTCGTACATATGAGTGGGTACATGTAGGGAAGGCGGTGGTCGCACACCCAAAGTAGATCACAGCGGCTTATATCTTGAACTTCACTAATTGATATAGAGTCATACAACTTTGTATGTTGGTACGTTTAGGGAAGGCCGGAGTAACCCCGAAGCCCCAGTTTTCAGTTATGTGTACATCTAGTGTTACTGGTGTTAACGTATATATATTGAAACGGGCGTGATCGTAATACCTGTTATACCTCGTGTAGATGGTCTACCATTCCTGTTCGTTACGTCAACTACTACCACCATCATATAACTATATCACACTGTATTACTCCAATAAAGGTCTAAAATAAGAAAAACACCCATTAACTCTTTATTTTATTTGGCATAAATGTTGTTAGATTTCGTGTATGTTTGAGGGTAATTAAAGATTATATTATACGTATAATTTGTTTCATACAGAAATGTCTTTTTTTAGAAACAATGAAAACTGAACGACAAACCATTCCCATGGCCAAATGTGTATAATTGCACAAGGCAGTGTCACCGTGCTTGCACCGCTAATGCTATTTGCAACATTGTTATGTCTAATGGAGTATTCTTTTATTATTATAGTTAACATACATGTAGTTGCATCTTATTGCTTACAATATCAATGTATATATATATATCCAATGCGTTTCTGGTCAAACACAATTATTCTAATAGCTTAATGTGTACTTTTGCCTAAAATAATTTGTCCAAATTATTTAAAACAAAAGTCCAAGGACCGTTTTAAGCTACTACAAATGCATTAGATATACATGATTATATTGATATTGTAAGCAATTAGATGTAAGAAAATGTTAACTTTAATATTATACAAAATGCTCCATTACCTAGAAATATCTTACAAATAGCATGATCTGTGCAAGCACGGTGACACTGGTCCTAACACTAGTTAGGCATTGTGTAGTTAAAACACGCTAATTTAATCTATTAATTGGGATGTTTCAAATTAAAACAAATATAATTGTACTCAATTTACAACAGAATGAAATAATTGTTGTAACTCATTTCCAGAACTGCAAAACGAGCACACCCATACTTATGTACGTGTGACGCATGCGCACCCGTTTGCTACGATTTCCTACGAGTCTTGTCAAACATTATTTAGATGTAAACATTGTCAGCCAAATAAAGTTTATTTAAATTGTTTTTGTTTTTACTAAAACAAACTTTTACTACAGTGTGTAACTGGAAATTATTTAATTATCAGACATATTTTACTTTTATATATACGTTCTATTCATATAGTTCAAGAAAGGAATTAAAATGACCAAACAATACGTTTTAAGAGACATTTAATGTTCATTTTGATCTTTCCAAAGATCTATTAATGCAGTCCAGAGTAATACATCGACAAAAAAACGACATGATATGAATACAAAATCAAGCAACTTGTCCAAATAATAATGATTTATATTCTAAAATTCCAATACACTGCCTGTAACAGGCATGGCGTCTACTGCTGACAAAACTTTTCTTTTTCAATTCAAACCCATTTCACCTCTCAACTCAAATAATAGGACCACATTCATTCATATCTGCTGGAACTTGCCGATATTATCAAATTAGTTTTCTTCGTTCTGTTGTTGCATTCAATAGGCCAAGGCAAGAGTCAAAACCACGATACATCTTCCCATTATTTAATAAAGCATCGTCTGAGAAAATGATAAATGACAAAATGTAAATCCTGCCCCTAGTCGTGTGTTGCACCAGATCTAACAAGCTATCTCCTGGACTGGTCCACTCGAACTGACTTCACTGACATACACTCCTAAAATACTTATTATTACACCATTCACATCTCAGATGTCGCTGTGATAGGAGGGAAATGCAGTGCTGTTTAATGTGTAATATCGTATGATTGATTGCCTATTTGGTAGAATCTAAACACGTCATATAGCATAACTACAATGATATACGAGCACTGCGTCCACTCGCAGACTCTGCTTATGGAAATGTGTCTATTTATTCCTTTTCTGTCCAAGGCGGGTTTAGTAAATCAACTACAATTGTTGCTACGTTGTAAGATTATATAATGTTTAGTTCTATAAATATTGCCAACACTCGTTAAGATTATGAGATTTCAATAAATCTTATCTCTTTATTAAAGAGTCATTCCTCTATAATGAGTCATGATACTTTGCCACTGTACTGTGAAATCTAAACTCCAATTAATTACAGATAAAGAGACAATGCTTTAAAGTAAATCTTATTAAAGAATGATTTGTGGCAAAATAATAAGTTTTTATAAAATATAACGTACATTTTGATGGTAATAAATAAGTCATCAACAAAAACATAAAATCTGATCATTGTAACATTAACATAAATAAGCAAATCATGTTGAAAAGTGAACAGACACAATGTAAAATTGTTATAAGACAATATTTTACGTCTTATTTTATTTTGTAAAATATATATATCCTGTTTTCGTATGTCCAATCTCATTTTTGTTGTCATATCTCCTTTCATGCCCGTGTACAAGGTGGACAAGTCTAGTTTTAAGAATCACAGAGCTAATTCATTATGTATTATTCTATATATCGCCTACACGCTCTATTTTTTCGTTTGTTGTTATAAATATCCACCCTCGTGGCCCGTAAAACCCAGCGCCTCTAACCCCTGGACCAGCGACTGCGTTTAACCTTCTGACTACCGCTGTCGACTTAAGTCGACAACGTCAAACTTTGCTCTGAATACCGATGTCGACTGCGCGCGAACTCATCCAGGAAACGGATGTTAAAATGCATTATGGGCGGAAATGATGCAATATTCACATTCAACAAGCTTTTTTCTTCAAAATGGTCGTCTTTGATCAAGTGTCAGAATTAAATAACGATCGATAATTTTAGTTTGAAAAGATCG
>JAUTCZ010049902.1:0-11239 GCA_032273805.1 Melanodrymia brightae | reverse complement strand
GCCACGATACTTAAATTGACCGCTGTGACCGCTTTATTGTCCTCAAATATTGTTATTTACGTAATTGTAGTGTCATGGCATAGCTAAGGCAGTCGCAAGTGACATTATAACCTTTCCATGAAAAGTTGTGTAGTTGGGGAGCTGAGAGGCTCCTGTTCATAATGTTGAGTTCAAAAGGTGCGTGTACTTGATTCTATTTAGGTTACTATTGCTATGAACTTCTTAAGATGTCCAATACTGGGATTTGGGTCATAGAGGGCCCAAAAGTTGACCCAAAAACTTTTGTTTTTAAATTGAGTTCAACATTAATTTTAAGCTAATACATTTATAGTTTGATAACCCGTGTGATGAAAATGACATAACTCAATAAATATGTAAATTTACTGCGTAAAAAAATATGTTGTGATATAAGCAATTGCTTTGGCAAATAAATGAATTGAATTGAGATGTCAAAATATCTGGGGTTACTAAGTAAGAAGGGAACTAATTAACGACCAATTAAGCATTTATTCTCACTTTCGAGTACAATCAAAAATTGTTTAGATTTAATCCGTCAATGACTACTGATTGTTGTGTATGTATTTATATATTTTGTTTCTCGTAATACATTATTATGCCGTTGATTAACGGCCTGAGCGGAATTTAAAGGTTCAGTTTAGTTCATCATTTCCATAACTTAAGAGGTAATTTTACTGGGGTTTGTAGATAAGAATGGATTTTCGAATCCTACAAAAGTACATGCCTCTGACTAATCAAGCATTTCTTCTTAAAATTGTAGCTTAATAATTAATTATTTTAGTACTAAGCTACTACAAACGCATTGGATATAGGCCTACATATATATAAAGTAATAAAATATAAGTAAATGTTAACTTTAAACAATATAAATGCTCTATTAGCCAGAAATAAGTTTAGAATAGCATTAGATACGCACGTAATATAAGGTGGCATCCGTATTAAAACAAATTTATAACTGAATTCGTGTGTACACAATATAGTTTTGCGCATGCTATATTACAATGTTTTCTATAAAATGGGAAGTAACAATGAAAGACAAAATGCAAACCGTATTAAATAGTTGTCTTTCCTTTTGCGTTCTTTTTTCACTTTCATATTGAGGGCCTAATTAATTTTATCAACGGATTTTGCAATACGGTTAGTTAGTAATAACAACTTATTTACGTGTTTATATATCGAATTGAGGTTCAAGCACGTCTGTCCTTGACATATTGTCCAGCAGCGTGCCCAAGAAACCACTAAACAACAAGGGATCTTTTAAATGCACTCTCCCACAAACAGGACAGTAAATACCAAGGCCTTTGTTAAGTTAACTATACAATAGTAGAACACTTGCCGGGGTAAGTAGTGTTTTATAGACTGGTGTAAGATGGATGGATAGGTTATCACTTATCAGGTTGGTATGTGTAGATGAGTACATACATTGAGAATTAAACCGAATATTTCTGTTGAGGAAAGATAATTAATAATAATTATTTTTCAAATTTATATTAATTCTATATTATTTAGATATTTCTATTGGTTTGTAAATGCAAATGAAAATTTAAAAGATAAATAAACTTGTAATATCCAAATTATGAATACAAATATAGATAATAGCTACATGCAGTCAGAGACTGACATATTCGGTCTAATTTAATTATACCAATGATTTCCCGAATTAGTGGATTGTCTCTTGATGGATGCGTGTATGGATTGACATGAACATGGAATTGTATAGATTTTTTTTTATTATTATATATATCGTAACAATAGCATGATGTTTTTTTAGTTGCATTGTATCTACATCAGTCACATACATATAGGCCTGTTACCAACACTTTAGGCAATTAATAGAGCTTATGCAGTGTTACTGGTATTTCAATGGTGCTCCACAATTTAAGGAGTAGTTTTAAAATGAAAGGAGGAAAGAAAAATATATTTTAAAAGACGGTCCTTGCAGAAGTTAATTTGTCATTAATACATCCGTCATCGGAAATGATACATCGCATATAGGTAAATGAACCGTTGCTCTAATTAATTTACGTCATGCTAGGTGAGAATAAACAAATGGGTGAACTAGATCTAATTGCTGTCACTAGCGTCAGGCTTACTAATCACGTTACCAAGCAGTCAGTTTGTAAACAACATGGCTGCCATAGATTTACGAGCCTAGCGGGATGCATGTGCGTAGGCTGTCTGGATTGTTTTATTGATCTGTTTACTTGTTAATCCGTATGACTTTATTTGAAAGCATATTGTTCAACAGTTTGTGTCATGGAATGCATTCGTGGTTACTGTGTATGTTGTATATCTCGATAAAGAACTAATTTACTTACTAATGGTAATGCTTTTGAAATTCGTTAGTCCAGCATTAGCAAAGGTAGGTGTTTAGTATTATTATTATTACTATTATAATGACATTGAAAACAAGTCAGACTATTATCATATGAATTGTAGTTATTACCTAGGCAAACATCACAATAATATGTAAGTAATTTAGTTAAGAATGTGATATTTTATTATGTACCCGGATTACTTAAAATAAAGGTACTCTCCCAAGATTGAAGATGGATATCACTGTATATGCACATCTAATGTTATTTTTTCTAGCTAATAGAGCATTTCTTATTATCTAATTTGTTACTTACTTACATCTTATTGCTTACGATATCAATATGTGTACTTTTGTCTTAAATAATTTGTATCATATTAACTTTTTCTAGGCAAAAGACCAAGTACCATACTAAGCTACTATAAATGCATCAGATATACATATAATTATTGATAGTTTAAGCGATAAAATGTTAGTAAATGTTAGGTGGGGGAAATAGTCTCCACTGTCTCCCCCTAAAATATTCTAGTGCCTTTTTATAATGTACGGTAATGAATTTTTGTTTCACATTGAATAAAAGGCTATTTTCTGATAATTTTTCATGTTATGATACCCTTTCAAGGTGCAATTTTTTTAAATTGTGATTAGCAGCATTTCCTACTGGATGGAGAATGGAAAAGCAACTACTGGAATGTGATTAGCACTTCTAGAAAATGAGTAAAAATATTGCATTGCGATCGCAAGATTTTGCATCGATTTAAGCGATGAGAACCCGGTCATTTTGCCTTTTTATGAGTGAGCCCATTTGCCCTCTTTATGAGGTATCTGATATAATTATAATATTATATATACATAAATGTATATTAAAAACTTTAAATGAAAGCAATAAGAGTAAAAAATTTAAATTAAAGGAACGCAGCGATTTTAAAATTAATTGTTTCACATTTTGTAATATATGTTGAATTTACTTGGAATCAAATTCACAGGTGTGCATGTTGCGTGTGACGTCTGCACAATTCCATGTACCCACTGTCGCACGTCCAATTATTGTCATGTTGGAAAAATCTATTCTCTTTCTAGATCATGATCCAGTTTAAATATTATGTTGATAAAGATAGAATCGATAATATATCGCACAGAAACAATCGTTTTTGCAGATGCCATTTTCAACAAATGGTTGAACTTTATCGATAGATATGTCATAGAAAATATCCATTCTTGACATTAACTTATCACAAATATGTTACTGTCGATTTCGTTGGATAATTGAACTAAGAACAACCAATTACAATTATCAGGACTACATTTACAAGCTGGAAATTCCCCTGCCCACTTGCCCACGTGATTCTTGCAACATGACAAAAGTAGTGACACGAACTGATGGAGCAAGTACATGTAGGCATGAGTATAGTCACAACGTGCACTGCAATTGTTTTGTAATTTTTAGAATAAGATATTGTGGCATGGCTGATGCCGAATTGCAGATTTGACGGAAAATAAATGTTTTATTTACAAAGTCTGTCAGAAAGAAACCGATCACCCAGTGGACTGGTGGTTGCATTTTTTAACTCATTCGTTTTACTTTTCATTCACATTTGGTGAACGGGCAAATACTTTTTGCACCCCTGGATGGACAATGGTCTAGATGGCTGACATTTTGTTGGATCATTTATTCAACATAATTTCCATCTACATGTAGACCTTTGTTTTTCAGAGGGTACTCTAACTAAACAATGGTAAGGGGCATTTCATGGTATTTGTCACGTCCGTCACAATTGTTTTTCATCATTTCGGTTAGTTAAGACAAAACACTAATGAAATCTGATAATATTTGCATTTATTTACATGTGTAGCAAAGAGAAACAATCGTGACGGACGTGACAAATTCCATGAAATGCCCCGTAAATAAAAAAAACATTGTCGATAATGTATTTTTATGCAACTCCAGAACAATGTGTCAGTGCTACATATATGTTATACTTGCATTTTATTGCATTATATAAAATAGCATTGCATACAGAAATGTACAAGTTTGTCACACAATAGCAGGTTTGTTTTCGTTTTCATTACTGAATAGATGGGCGGTCACTACTAACAATGAGTCGGTCACTACTAACAATGAGTCGCTGATTGTTCTGTACAGTAAAGCATAATCTTGGCTATCATTATGCATTTATGAAACATCAATAAAGAATTTCAGTCTCACACATTTTGGTATTTTAATCACTAAACATGTTTAAGAAAATATAATTTTTAAACAGATATGTCAAAAATTACATTGGCAATATATTTCACCATGAAACTGAATGTGTGTTGTTGAATAGGATTAAATGTTACATCATTATTCCACTGTTGTTTGTAGAAATAAAAGATTACTTAGATCAAATACTGCCCTTATGTTTTGAGAGGAGCAGTTGGTAAGTCAATTATTAATAATGTATAGATCAAGTATAAAGGGACTGGCTATCATATACATTGTATATAAAATAGTTTCATTATTGTTTTATGTATATATTTTAATACCATTTTCTTCCAGATGTACAATTAGCACTTAGATTGACAACTCAAATGAATCGAATAGCAATGCCACCAGAATCCAAGTACAGGGACAAGTCGCCTTCGAAGATTCCACAGTTCAGACAAGCAGCTTTTGACATGGATAAAGGACCCGTTAAGGCAAAACGGCCTTCACGGCTGGATCTGCTGCAAGCTGACTACCAAAAGAAAATCATGAAAGAGAAAGAGGAGAAACTCGTACAAATGTATGAGGACAACCAGAGAAAAGCCCTTGACAGGGTTAATCGTCAGAACAGTGGTAGCAGTAGCAGATCAACACCATCTGTGAGAGAATTCTTTCAGGAACGACGTAAAATGGAATCAAAGGGGTTCTATTCGCCCATTGATCAACACTACAAACAGATTAGAGCAGAAATGACTTATCCTTCAAGTGGTGATTGGAGTCGGAAAAGTAGTGCAAACAGCAGTTTTAGTTCTTATTCCAAAGAATCCAGTGCTGGACGTGATCGTTCATATTTATTACAACCGATTGACAAATCTCCAGAGATTGTTGGAAGCCCAACCCGTTCAATAAAACGAAGACAAATTCAACCAAAATCCAACAGTATCTCAAACTCTCGATACAACAATGAAAAGATTGTAAGTGCCCCTTATGTTGCAAACAAAAGTAAAAGCAGACAACCAGAATTGAGTAGCAGCGGTAGTGACAACAGTCCACCACCAAATCTAGCCAATCTTAGAAACTTTCAGAGAAAAAGATTGAACTCTCAAAAGTCTAGCAGTGAAACTGAACATGAAGGATCACCAAAACTGACCGACTTTCAGAAGTGGCAGCTGGAACAGAACCAGGCCCGTGAGGATCGGCTCAAGAGGCATCAGAAAGTAGATGGGGAAGCAGAGAAGTGGGATAGGGAAGAAGAGGATGGTAGTGATGGTGATAAGGAGAATTTTGACATTGACAATGAAATCACAAGGAGGCAGGACGAACTCTTGGCTCAAATTGAAGCACAAGAGAAAGAATTGGAACGTCTCCAGGAGGAACGTGAGGAAGAAGCAGAACAGGTAAGCACATTGTTATTTTGTCATGTCATCACTCTAATCTATGATGCTCTACAGCATTCAAAATGAATATATTTGTCCGTTTATGTAGCTCAATGGTTATTTGGTGGGCAAGTAAAAAATTGCAATGACATGCCATCAATTTGAGTTTGTTTATTGTAGTTAGTTGCCTATAAATTAATGTAACTAAAGAAATGCATGTAAGTAGGCTAATGAAATATTCAGTTGCGATTGGTCATGGTAAATAAGTACTTTGTAAAATATTTTGTAGCAAATTATTTGTAGATTTTTTTATTATCAATTGGCAAATAATACAGTTCATCTTAAAGTTTGTATTTTTATAGTTCGTACATGTTACATTGTATTAATTAATGATCAAGCTTTATCTTGAAATTTTATGTCTGCCATGAATTGGTATAAATAGTGATATACATGCTACATCTACTGGCAAGAAAATAACTCGTCAGCATCTTCTCTCTTACTTAAAGTAAATTAGTGAATGCAATATTAATAAAGGGTAGGTTATTTAGTAACTGGAAGCGATATAATCAATGCTGGGGTACGTCATAGTTACCATGGACACATACATTAAAGAGAATATATAAAAGCTAGCTATAGATTAAGTACATAGACAAATCAATTGTAACTATTTGCTCTTACTCTGTTCTTAATCCATGCAGGCTTCAGTGCTTTTTCTGTGAATCAACAGTCTATTGTATGTTGTTGAATAGTGATGATAACTTGATGCTAGACACAGCAAATATATCAATAATGGTTAAAGCCAAACAAAAATGTGTTTCTTTGCAGCAACCCAATCGACCATAAATTTATAATCTGCAAACCCTAACCTTTTTTCTGAAATTATTTAGTTTTTCAAGGGGTTGGGACGTAGTGCAGCACAAGAATGTCTGCCTAAAGTACAATGGTCCGAAGGATCAATCCTCCTCAGTGGATTGGTTGGGTTATTTTCTGTTCCAACCAGTGATCCACAACTGGTCTATCTAATGGTTTGTGGTGTGTGCTATCCTGTCTATCGGAAGGTGCACATAAAAGATATCTTGTACGTACCTTTATTTTTGACCCTTCCTAAGCTCATTTTCGGATTGTTAAAAAGACGAAAAAATCTTTTGTTTAACCAATAACTTGTTTTTATTGAGACTGTAGACTAAAATAAGGTACTAAAGGTTTTGTCTGGAACAAACAAACAACTTGCACCCATGGAAAGAGAGCATTGGAGGCAATGTTCAAGAATAATAATTATGACTCGAAGCTTGGTTCTGTCACTCGACAAGCATTTGGCTTCATTTTGAGACTAGAGACACCTCACTTCCATCATAACCCAGGGATCTACTACAAATAGTTTGTCCACATACACAACATACTTTCAGACTACCAGTATCTGTCATATGATCCTGTGATAAAAATGCTTCGTCTCCTATAGATTGAAATCTTCATGGGCGATATTTCCGTAATTACAAATCACACTGTCTAGGCTTTTCTGAATGTAGAATACTTCAAACTAGATTATGTGGTTTTCACAACTGTACACATGAAACACCTAGACATGTTATGTACCAATTGTTCGATATGCAACTCAGTACGACTTGGTGCTTGTTCACTGGTGTGAACAACCATTTCAACTAATAAAGCTTTTACTCAGATCGATAATTAGTATGTGGACTGCGAGCAGTCCTTTTGTGATTAAAATGTGTAAGGTATCTACCATAACACTTTTTGAAAGTTCTCACCAGTCCAAAAATGTTCTATAACCTCATGAAACAACTAATGAACGTTGCTTTAAATAGCATAATGGTTGTAACGAGCAAGCCCTAAAGTACCCAATGTATCAGAAGTTGTGATATGTAGAAACCGTATACTGGATCGGATGCAAATTAATAAGCATCACACAGTGAAAATTGTAAACTCATCTAGAAAAGCAAACTGTGTCCACGAACAATTCAGAGAATCTCTAGAAAAGTATTGTATTCGGAAATAATGTGTTTAGTGTTTGAATTATTAGTGTCATTTATGTCAATGACGTTTAAAGGCATGAATGGTATCCAAATAAATACAACTTTCTATTTTGGATATCTGTTTTCCAAAAATAATTGTTTAATTTTTTTGGACATGCAAATGGTATAATATTATTTGAATGCATCAAACGTATTCTCAAAAATATCAACAAAAGGGAGCGCATCATATATGTAAGATTTACAAATTTGTTACCTGAAAAAAACATTATTCGAAAAAGTAAACAACTGTGAGTAGGGGGTTTTGACCCCCTAGCCCCCCAACACCCACCCCAACCCACATTGCATTCGCACAGCCAGATAAAATAAATAAATTAACCATAGTGGGTGAAAAATTTACATTTTGTACCAAACAGTTATAATATGTATGATGTTTGACCAGTTTTCTTTTCACGAATGGTCAATTTGACCTATAAAGTTAGTTTTGACCTTGGGAGGGGTCAAAAATGAAGCTACTCCCATAAGTAATATGTTTTTGGAGAGGTATTTTAAAGCATAACATGATAGCAGTGGTTTCGTGTTCAATTTCGAAATTCACATTTTATCACCCCTCCCTATTTGCACAACATTGGTGTGAAGACCAAGGTCGGTTGTTCCTGTAATATGATATAGTATTAATGCTAACTATTATTAAACTAAATAAAGAAAAACAGCACAGACTTGACATAGAATAATAATTATTATCAAAAGACAAAACAATCATTACAAATACATAAATACAAAATATACGCCGTTTCTGATCATTTTTAACCTTAACCCATAGATAATCCTAGCCCCAACGGCAATTACCCCACCCCATAATTTGTACCCTAAACGCTAAATACAAAATATATCGCTCCCAAATGAAAGACACTGAAGTGACTACTATGTTGCTCTTATATCGCGACACACTTTTAGTTGATATCTCCGTGATTGACCAACACGCATGCCTGTTCTAGCTTGTTCTAGCAGACACCACACGGTCAGCCCGTGGTGTACATTTCACACCTGTATTACTCAGATGTGAAAACTACACGTCTTCAGTTCTGAAACACTGAAGGAAACAGACATAATGTGTATTACTTACTAGACTTTACAAAAAGCCTTTTTAGCAACTGTTCAAATAGTGATTTTCAGATCCGTTACAGTGGCATCCATTTTCAAACATGGGAGTGTGTCTCTAAATTGAACATTATGCAAACTCAACTGTAAATTTATAATTAATATGTACATTGTTTGAATGTTTTAGTCAAGAAAAGAAGCTGAAAGACAAAGACAGAGACAAACAATTGAGAGAGAGAACAAGCGCAAAAGGCTGGAAGAAAGGAGAAGGCAGGAAGAAGAAGAGGAAAGAGAGCTACAACAGCGACAGGAAGAGGAAGACGAAGAGCTAAGAAGAATGGAGGAAGAACAAGAACGTAAGATAGAAGAAAAAAAAAAGTCACTACGACGACTTCAACAGCAACCTGTTCAATATAACGATGTGAATGATGAAGCGTCTGACCAATACTCCCGGCACCAAACGCCTCGTGCAGAACCGCATAGGAAACCAACTCGACGTGCTCCACCACCTGCTGAAAGAACACCATCACCTGAAGAAGAGTACAATGATGATGGAGCTAATTTAGACATTTACCTCCAGGCAACGGACGGTGAATCGGCCCAAGGCAGTGATGGATCTCTTGTACCCTGTAGATTGTGTGGACGCAGTTTTGCTGGAGATCGCATAACAAAACATCAGGCTATATGTCGTAAAAGTCAGAAGAAAAGGAAAGTGTTTGATCCAATTAAAATGAGAACATCAGGGACTGAAATGGCACAGTTTGTTAAAAAGATGGATGCAGATACTCCTAAGGTAAAGTAACAGAACCATAATTTTATTTCTTTTATTAAAGGCATACTGCCACAGACAATAGCACATACTTTGATTTGGATTACCAAACACAGCTATTATAGTCATGGATTGATTGAGGCATTTTGCAGTACTGAACATAGGCCCTTCCAATTTCTCAGCAAAAAATACCCAATTTGATCTGTTTATTTTGTTTCTTGATTATGACCAAAATTGTGCTAAATTTCTCAATGTCATTGCCATGGGACTAAAATGAAAAATACAGGAGATATTCCTGGTAGTATCCAAAACAGACATTCTAGACATTTTTCTTGTGTTGATATTATTGAACACACTAAAGTTTATAATAAAGGTAACGACAATGAATAGGACAATGAGTAGGACATACTACGTAGTACTTGTTTCTTAATTTAGTGAATCAACTTCTGTGTGTCATGACAGTATGGCTTTAAAGTTGCATCAGACCGAATATTTTTTAATGAGCAATTGCACCAACACATTTCACATGCTTTTTTAAGATGTACCCATTTGGCTTACAAATAAAAAGGAATTGCAAATTGTTTGTGCTGAAAGAAAATAATTTCACCTTCAGGGACAGATAATCCATAATTCTAAGTTTTGTGTAGGTTTTTATATTTATTACTTATAGTCAAGCTTAACTAGTTAGTGGGAAGTTTAAGCTTATCAGAAAGCTTTCAGTTCGGTATCAACAACAATGGTGTGACATCATAACCATCAAGCAAATGATATCTCGCCCTATGGAGGGTACAGACAAAAGAATCTCCTTCCCCCGTGTGTAATAAATAACTATATTGCATCTGTCTATTGTTGAAATACATTATCAACACCTTAGCATTATCAAAACACATCCGCACTCATGACATCGACAGTCCTGAGCATGACTGTTGTATTGATTTTTAGATGAAGGGACATTCGGTTCACTCATTAATTAAATATACGGTATTGATTTTGTGACCACCACTGACAAACACAGTGGTTATTGATTTTAGCTAAATGAGCCAGCCATAATTAAAGTCACTGTTACAATTAACAGCAATTAAAAAGTTGAAATGTAAGATGATTTTCGCAAGTGAGTTGGATAATTATGCATTTGATTATTTAACAAATTTTTAAATGTTCTCATCCCTTTAAATTAATAAAATTTCAACGATAGTTTTATGTGATTTAAAAGTTCCATTGTTAGAAGGGAATTTATAATCATGTGACATATCAATGAATGTGGGAACGTCGCACTTAAATTACTGGGTATGGCAAATGAGCCAAAGGTGTTGGTGTGACGTCACAGTGATTGTTGCAAGTAAGTGTGCAAAGTTAGGATGTTTTATTTTATTGGTATGCACATGCCATTTATAGTTGAATAAATGGCTATGTACAGGGTGCAATTTGTTTTTAAAATTGTGATTAGCAGTTTTTTTACTGGATGGGGAATGAAAAAGCAACTACTGGAAT
>JAUTCZ010049880.1:0-11241 GCA_032273805.1 Melanodrymia brightae | reverse complement strand
CTGAGACCATGTGTCAATATAACCATGCATCTGACATCCAATAACCGCTGATTTATAATAGATGTTTCTAGTGGCGTCGTTAAATAAAACAAACTTTACTTTTAAACCAAAAATCATGCCCACGATAGGGGTCCTCTATAGCAGCTTGCTCTGAACGTGGACATTAAACACCATCACCTGACCTGACCAGACCAGGATGTTCTGGGTGCAGATTAACTAGATGAATGTGGCCCGCTTTATGTCAAGGAGTCCGAAGTAAAGCGTTTTGGATTGTGGTTTTCTCAGCGTTTGCGCCAATCATTCAAGGGAGTTTTAGATTCTAGCAATGAGTTTGACGTATGATCAACATTTGTTACGTCTGCTTTAGTTAGATTATCTTCTCACTTATTTCTTACCTACTATAATTGTCTTCGGATGATCCACTGCCGATTGCAAGGTGGTCTTTAGCTAGCATAAAAGAATCTGGGGGCAGTCCTGTAATTGTCTGATCATAGTATCAGTGTGTTTGGCTGTCAAGGCTTGTACAATAGTCGGTTCTGGCACACATGCCATAACTGGATGTCATTTAATGCCATTAACTATTTTAAAAGGTTTTCTTTACGCGTACACCCAAGTCTGTCTCAGACAAGAGATATTTCCTATACATTTTGATTGAGCTACGAAAATCGCATCGGCTTGGTGTCAATTGAAACAAATGTTCATCTGACAATGGTAAATGGCGCCAACTGTTTTCGAGTTGGGGCGTTATTGCAGACTAGACTCATGTAAGTTAAATCTACACCAAGCTTGGTCCATTAGTAAAATAGCTTCAATGCCGTTCATTCGCACCAAAATGATTAAAAGTGAAGAAAAATAATTAATTCATCCAACCGCATTGGATACCACCGTCAAACACGTTAGTGACGTGTCATACTGACGAAATGGTCTCAACGTATCATCCAGTAACGTGTTAAAAGCTTTTACAAGTTTGGGGATGTCATAATCCCAACGAAACAACCTTTATACATAGATGAAATGGCTCAGAAATCAGTTCATACGAGTAAAAGATCTAACAATGACAAAACACAAAAAAAACATAATACGGCATTAAGTTTATTCATTTGATTGTATATATACATCTTCACTTACTAAGCTACAGTCCCACTTGATTCACCAGACCGTAATATTACCATCCAGTGCAACATGGGATGTTCTCGACATGCACACAAGTATAATGAACCCCTAAACGCATGTCTGTGGCAGCCGACAAAACAAAGCAAGTATCGTTAAGATTCCTTCATCACAGCAGTAGTCAACATGTCAGCACAGACTACTGAAGCAGCGCATAGATCGTTCCGTTACCAACAATACATACACACCACATAAACGGACATTTTAGATCACCATATATTTAAATTTAACAATACGAGAATCAAATATGATGAGAATAAAATATGGTTTTGAGTTGGGCAATATTCAGTGAATGGATATGGACGTTGTTGCCACTGAACATGCTGGACACATCTGCCCGATAATCCAAGATTATTAGCTGATCTATCCCGTAAATGTGTACTTAAAGCGATCTGTCCCGAGTTTAAAAACGAGTGCCACCGAACATGCTCATCTAATGCTATTTGTAACACATTTTTGGCTAACAGCATTTTTATTACTAAAATTAATATTTACTTTCGTTTAATTGCTTACGATATCAATACTAGTATAATGTATAGCCAATGCGTTTGTAGTAGCTTAATATGGTCCTTGGACTTTTGCTTACAGTAATTTAGTACATACTAAATTATTTTAGACAAAAGAACATAGCGAACTACTATAACAATGTGGATGCCCAGAAACATAGGATATACACATATTTATTGATATTGTAAGTAATAATATGCAAGTAAATGTTAATGTTAATAATAAACAAATGTTCTATTAGCCAGAAATATGTTACAAACGGCACAAAACGCCCATGTACGGTGGCACTCGTCTGAAAAGTCGGAACTGTCCCTTTAATAATACACTAAAAGGACAGATGTACTTAGTTAAAACCGATGGACATAACAGCATTTTGTTTTGATTCTAATCCACAAACAACATCAATGACAATGTCTTTACAAAATGTTTTCATTCATCTAACAATATTCAAGAACCACAATTACACTGCACACGTTAAGTTCTATCCAGCAAATATCGTCGACTTCTTAAATGTACAATAACACCATATACTATTATTTGCCCTGGTCAGCTCAAACAACTTATATGTATATCGAGGACAAACGCAAACTTCCAAAATCTTTCAGCAAAATACTAGTAGTTCTCGTTAGTAAAATAGTACTCATTTTTTTTTTAAAACAATATTTATTTAGTACAACACGTACATTGGGGATTGACCAACAGGCAATGCCTCAATGTTACAAGCTGCAGGTTTTTTTTGGTGAAAAATAGATTTCCTGGATTTTTTTTCTCTTTACCGTAATGGAACTGACTTACTAAGAATAAATAAAGAACAATTAGCCTTGAGTACAAATTGTTGTGATCATGACGCATGAGTACAGATAGCACTTAGAAAACAAAAATTAAGAACTGTCTCCATCCACCATCATAAAATTATTATACAAGTTTAATGTTTGCATGGATGCTAAATCGATATCGAAATTATCACAGTAGTTACAATTGAGGGCTATGTTAGCTCTGTACCCATCACCTCATTCCGTGAACTATATTAATATTCATGAGGTAATATTAAGAAAGTTTTATAGAGTACCCACTGTAATAAAAGTCTTACCCACTAACTTGGTTTCCAAAATTGATTTCTGATTTAAATTTCTGTATAGTTTTATGAATATCATCACAAACAGTTAATTTGTACTCATGGATAACTCGCAAAATATGTCTAACCGAACTATGATATCTGGCATTAGCAAACTGCATCTAGTCTGTACATACAATGGATCAGATGCCACCTGATTCGCATCTTATACAGTTTATATGTTCAGAATTCGAAGGCAGCTAAATATTATAACATGAACATTTCAAGTATCACAAATCTGAGGTAATCCAAACTTCCCTTGATCTATACATTTACCAAGTATATGGCTGCTTCAGTCACGTGTTACAAACATGTGGCTCATAACAGAAATGCTATATATAGTTGCATTTCCCAGTACGTATTTCAATACCTAATTTTACAAGATGCTACAAAACAAACAGAAACACACATGATAACACTGAAAATGAATGATACAAGTAGTTTTTGTAGTTATACATATCATTAGATGTATATAATATACATGCTGAGAGCTAAATGTTGGGCATGTGCTATCGATAGATTTAAGTTCTGAAAATACACTTCAACATCTTAATGGTGATTCTATCTGCCTTGGTGGTGTAGTCGTTATCTCAAGGTATTGGGTTCGAAACCCAGAGTGCACAGCAAGACCCAATGTGTGTAATCGCTTGCACAAACCAATGGTACACACAGCTGTAAGCGGTACGCTGTCTGCTATTAAATTAGTAAAACAAGACTTTTCTGAGAACATGTGTCAAAATGACTTTATAATCCAATAACTAATGCTTTATCTTTTTAATGGTGATTCCAAAAGTTATCATAAACTTAATAATATACCGATTTCCCCACAATTTTAATACATTAAAGTAATGGAATATAAAATTATAATATTGCAGAAATAATTATTTCAATATAACTATTCCAATTTATAAACTGTATTAAGTAATTTAAAAACTACATTTTCAATGGAAAAGTTATAACTTGTGCACCACTCGATCAGTAGCACAAATCTATACATGTATGTCAGCATGGGCAATTAAAAATGAAATCAGCTCAATGAATAAAACTTAAGAAACATCTGTTAAACTTGATATCTACATATTAATCAATATTATAATCACTTCAATTCATACTAATCCTATACATAATGCTAATTTGTATCATGATGCACTCTCATGTTTTCTTTAGATGAACAAAAACCTAGTCGACCTATACAATATAGAAGAACAATTAGAACATTCTAATTAATTTGCTAATTTATGTAGAGAATTTTCAAATGTATTAACTTATGAGAAAAAGAAAAGAAAGGAACAATACCTCACCAACTACTAAACAGAATGTATACAGAAATAGATCTTGAGGCATTAAAACACTTTCTAATAATTTATACCAGTGATGGAAAACTAATAATATTTTATCATAATTTCAGAAATTGGAATAAAAGCATTAAAAATGAAGTTTGTAGGACCACAATCCCAAAAACATATATTAAATATTGGTCATGATAGCAGCTCTACAACAACAAACATTTACTAAATTATTAAAAACATTCCAATTCAGTACTTTGCATGGGGAATATGTCAGCAAATATCAAATTAATTTTCATGATAAAGTAGAAAACGATGGTAAAATGAATTACCATGTTATAAAGTAATGGACTTGGCCGACACACGAGACAACATTTTGCCTCTCAATAGTAAAAATGTGTTAAATTAATAAATGCTTACTAGTGAAATAAATATTTTAATTAAATGTGTAATCATGATAAAGAGAAATTAAGAATACTCCGTTCACTAATATAAATCAACTAATGTATTGGAATGAAACTGTCAAAAAGAATACAATATGAAAAGATATATTTTGCAGAGTGAAAAAATATATAAATGTAAACTTACAGAGCTATAAACACACTGGATCAATATCTTTGACTACTACACTCAAGTGTAGATAACTTTAATTTGAGCAACGTACAAGCATTTCAAATCATTTAATAATGCTTATAATATATTTAAAACTACAGAAATCTGATTAATTTTGACATAGAATGGAAATTAAACTGCAATAACAATTGTGACATATAGCAGCATATGAATTGACCAGGAATGCGTATAATTAATGCATATCACCAAAATCTGTCTCACTCTTCAGGAAAAATGTATAAAAGTGTTTAAATTTTAATTTCAACTTCATTATGAATGCAATTATGTAAATTGTATTTTTATGGATCAAAAAGTTATAGATATAAAGCAAACCAAAATAAATGTAACATTTGAACCTCAATTTACTGTGACCTTGGCATTCAATTCAATGAAAATTACTTTAACATGATGCACAAACACTTTTCAGTTATGATATAACTGGTGTTTCTACAAAAATTGATCTGTATGATTTGAAAAATTTATATTTAGTATTCTAGTTTGAATTTTACCTATGTAAAGCCTTGAATGTCTGTTGCAAAATAATTTTTGTACAGTAGATAATTTTTTGTGTTCAAATAAACCTGTCGCAAATTTTCAAACCGAATGTATCCACCCTAGTACACCTCAGAGTGTAAAATTAACAAATAATTTCATAATAATATATGCATAAAAGAAATAATGTTCAATTTTATGCTATATATAAAAATTATTCTACACATATTTAATGTATGAAAATATTTAATATAATTATGTTTTTATGTCTTTTTTTTGTTATTGAAAATCCAAGTTTCTTTGCAAACAACTTGTACAAGATTCACCCCATTTCTTCAATATTCAAACAACTACAAACATAATTCTATTATGTTCTTTATGTGCATTATCAGATCACCCTTTCCCCTCCCCTTTTTTTAAACCCATAACATGAATACAAAAAAAAAGAAGATATATTGATTGGTTAGGCCAGTCCTTTGATCTTACCATAGGATCACGATAGTGACAATATCCAAATAATGTCCTATTATAATTATGGGAAATGTTATGGTATCAAAGAAGGGACTTTACTCTGTTGCAGTTGAGAAGTGATACTAAACATCAGTGAAATTAAGCTTGTAAATTTTAGAAAAGAAAATCACCACGGACGTACAAAACCAAAAAGGTATTCAACAGATTTTTCACACACAAGAGTGTAAGAAAGTTGTATAAATTGCAACTTGTAAGACTATTGTACAACTTATATCATATCTGTGTAGAAAATGTACAGATCTGCATCTGTATTGTAGTCATTGATATCGACTGCATTTTAATGTATTTATTAGTTTCGTTTTAAAACATGTCTACCAAATTGAAAACTTTGCCCTTGCCTGAACATCTCACAATAAAACGAGAAATCTTGTGGAACAAAGCAATACATTTTGGATGGACAGACAAATAAACAGACAAGCAATTCCATATCAAAAATAAGAATGGATAAAAGTTACATGTAAATTATGACAAGTTGCTACAATATATAACAAAGTTTACAATATTGTATATTTCTGACAAAACCATTTTAAAACAGACAACATATACTTCTAAATACTTAGTAATTAATAATGCCTTAATGCTTACAAATATTAAAAACTGTAGTTATTTACTTCGTATGTAATGTGGTTACATGGGAGATGAATCACGATATAAAATTACTTTTTATCATGTTGACCTACAGCTATTACGCATGCAGTTGTGCCAATGTTGTTAAAAAATTTAAACATGTATTGATATAATATTGCTGAATACATTTAGCAATTTTGAACATAATTTTTTCACTATGTTATATTAAGTAAAAAAATGATTAGTAAAATTGTCCTAGGCATGTTACTTTTATTAGACCCAAAAGTGCATGAATCTATTTATGTTTAGACCACCCAGCATATCCAAGTGTTAATTATCATGTTACATCACATATTTTCCTCTTCAAATTGGATGTGACTAAACAATATAAATGGCAACAAAAAAAATGTCCCGTTAGGATTTTTTTTTTTTTCATTGTCTTAAGAATTTTTTTATTCAAATCATGTTTAGATGGAATTTATGAAAACTCCAATGATAATTAATGTCAAGAGTAATTTGTATTAATTGTAAGAATTATGACAATGACCACAGATCCCTACAACTTAAAGATCACCTGTAAGTGGCCCACAATCATTGTGATACACATAACTCCAAAATATTCACATTACAATAAGACATAAAAAAGAGATTATCATTAGTAACTGGCATGCTTACAATTCTGGGATATACCATATAGTTGTGTTGCAGATAAAGTAAAAACTGGATAAACTGAAGCAATGATAAATAAATATATTCAAAGATCAGCGATATTAGGTATCAATATGTATGTAGTCTGACAACAAACTCTGTTCTCATTGATAGGATACTGTCGGACTAAAATATTGCAAATAGATTCAAACATCTTTGTTATTTGTGACATATCCATTGACTTACTATAGCAATAACCCATTGAATCCAGTTACATGTCCAATGTTGACCTAATCATCAATCAATGCTCAGCTAAACAAACATGATAGTAAAACGAACACTATCACAGATACATACATGTATATATATATTAGTAATTAGAACATGGGGTATGTAGTAACAAATATGTTTCTCGTTTATCAGATTTAACTTACAGAGTTCACAATAAGCAGAGGAGAAACTTGTTATTCAAACACGTATCTCCGCACATCGTGAAATAGGCTCGTTCAATAAGATAAGACAGACAAAAAGACAATATATTCCACATATGGCTTCTGACAACCTGTACATAACTAGAATAGCATATCTTCAGCACTAATAAATAGTTTTGCATGTTTTACGACTGTTTTTAACTGTAAATTAAAACAAAACGTTTTGTCCAAAACTATTTACATGTACTTTTAAAAAGACCAGTGATACTTGACATTACTTCCATTACTAGACTTTCTCAAAAGCATAAGTAGAATAAAACCAGGTATTAAAAGGTGCTAATAATCAGTGCGCTTAATCAAGTCGCTAACCAGTCAATCAACAGTTTAATTCTACTTTACTCATACTCTTTGCGAAAGCATGTAACATAAACACAAAACATCAAGTTAAATTACATTGGTCTTTTTAGAAGGGAATAATTTTCGACAGAAAGTTTTTGTTTTTAATTATTGTCTTTTTTTATTTTGTCCATGTATCCCACCCTTACCGATAAAGCTACGTTTGTGTGGCCAGCTGTATTAGCTTACCATTTTTGCTTGTAAAGCAATCCTGACATTTTCAGATAACAATTAACATTTATATTATACACAAACGATTTCTAAGTGGTCTTGTATATGCGTGACTGACCTGGATGGAGAAAACAACTGTTTAAATGTCATCACTTGTGAGATATCAAACAAATCACATGGTATTACTATCACTATACAAGAAAATATTAATCCTTTATGGAAATAGTTGTATAAAGATTAATAGTTGCATTGTTATCTGGTATAATAGTTAATAAGGTACATAGCAGAATTGGTGTTAGAAAAGGTTGGACCCTTTTAATTGTTGGTTTTCCCTTATAATATTACTTTGTGGTTGTAATTATTTCTTGTGTGAACTGCAATACCGTATCATAATACATTAGATTGAAAAATGTATTGTGCTTGCCTTTTTATCTGTTTTATTTTACATAATTATTAAAGAAAACTAAATCTAAAGATCTTTTTACCTCTTACCAGTAAATTAAAACAGTATGTTGTTGCAACAAAGAATATAATGCATACATTTTTATGGATTTATTTGGAAATATTGTAAAATGTAAAATAAAATCCATTCAAAATGTAGAAACTTAAATACCCCAAACAGATTTTGACTGCACTTAAAATTTAGAAAATAGTAAAAATTAGGTTACTGTTCGTCATCTTTGTGTTTATGTGCTTGAACAGTTGGTGGACAGTGAGGATATGAATACCTTAGAGGTATTTCGCTCCATTAAAATGACATCAAATTCAATATACAAGTGTACAGCAATGATATGTTATATCTGAAGTTGGTTTAGTTTTGGTACATATAACATTACTACTAAGCCTAATAGCCTAAATAGGTACTAAACAATAACATATTTCTTGTGTACAATGCAAATACTACTTACTTCACATCTTGATATATCAATATTAATTACACATTTACAGTTTATTTTGTGTGGACATTTTAATGCAAATTATAGTCATATTTGTGCTAAGAACAGTTTTTGTTTACCTTTTATCTTACAGAGAATTGATACAAGTTTGCATGGAATACACATGTATTATACTTATTACTGTTATGAAAATGTAAAAGATATCAGTGTTAAAAAGGTTGGCTGTCACATGAGCATACATTGTTGCAATCAACATGTGCATGCGAGAATGCTTTCCTGTACTACTTCAAACTGCCGCAATTCCAAACACATTCACAAATTGTCCTTGGTGTTCTGTGAATATTGCCAGGAATATCAACTTATCCTATCTTTAAACATTATTGAATAAAATCAAAATGCAAATAAGACTACAATAGTTACTGTACAATCTTTTCTTTTTTATAAATGTAGTAATTAGCTACTCCTTATGATGAAGTAATAATTGCCGATATATAGACTGCTTTATCATTCATTTGTTTGTACTATTTTGCAACACCCGTTTGTAACATTGATTGTTGTTAATAAAGTTGAACCAAATTTACATCCTACAATGTATGAACATGTCACGGCCCATTAAGCAAACTACAATACAATAATATCATAGAGAAATGGTGTCATATAAATTAATGACAATCTTGATGACTAATACAACACAATAAAATAAACCAAGACATATTGTTCTCTTCTTCTCTATTTGTATTGCTTTGACATTTTTGATATTATCAATGAAAATGCACACATAAAAACGTCAACTACAGTACTAACCATACCTAGGATATGCAAGAGCATTAACTGGCCTGCCAGTTTCTGGGTACTGCTTCCACCACGATGTAACTATGGCCACAACACAGTCCTAAGCCATATCGCAAAGCATGATGCCAACACATTCATACAAAATGTAAAGTTTTTAATAATCTGCTGCAAGGGCAGAATCCATCGAAATAAGTTGATGAATAACAAACTGCACGTACATCAGTAAGTCAGATCACAAGACAAATATTAATATCAACAGTTGGGGGATAAAATAAATCAAACTATCACAATTCATTAATATATAATAATAATAAACAAGCAATATATAAAAATCACAATTATCAGGGAGCAAAACACACAAAACAATTAATTTTCCGAGACAATGATCATGAAAAGCACCAAAATCATTTTAAATGTAACTGAAAAGGCTTTCCACTGTAGAGGAATCCAGTTGCCAACTGGGGAGAAACTGAACCACACCTCAATCGATGATTGCCTGCTGCCGAAACAGATTTCGTATTAAAACTGAATCTAACCAACCTTTTCACTGCCTGTTAAAACTTAGTACATTAAACTAGCAATATAAAGCTTACAATAATGCAATGTGGATGAAGTGATTTACATCGATGATGATAATGATGACGACGACGATGTACTGTTGGTTCTGATAGGACAACGTTACTGCAGCATGTCACACGATGTAGAGAACGCAGCAACAGAATGTTGACGTAGGTCACAATTCACCATGCAGCCCAATAACAAACACGTGGTCATTGCTGATGATGATGTTCTAGCACTGTCTTGTAAATACTTTAATTATATTTTAATCCCTCATCTGGCAATATGGACCTTGGAGCTTGAGGTACTGGAAAATACAAAAGGACACCAATGGATGTTAATTTGTTTTAACGTTGCATTACAAAGACTAAAGTACAACATATGATTCACGATTATCATCTTTAAGAGTGCTGCTATTGTGATAACTTTATTTTTCATGGACTGCATAAAAAGTTCATTTGTTTAATAACTGGAGCACATTGATTAATAATCATTGGATGTTGAAGAAACACATGGTCTCAGAACAGGCTGTCACCACATAGGCTCTTGCCGATTAACAGCAAGGTCTTTTATGTGCACTTTCCCAAAGATAGGATAGAAAACACCACAGCATTTGATGAACCAGTTGTGGATCACTGGCTGGAATGGGAAATAGCTCAACAGGCCCATTGAGGAGGATTAATCCTTCAACTTTTTAAACCATAGGCAGACACTCTTGCACTGAGCTATATGCCGCTCCTTCCATGGACTCCAAGTAAAATACAGTATTTTACAGGTGCTATGTTTACATGCCTACTATCTAATATTTCCTGAGAAAGGGCAGCATGAATACAATGTATTTTACTTAAGGTTGTTGGATACACTTATTTTATGCGCATATGTTCTGCGAAACTTCCTATATGAACTGAAAAGTTAACAAGCTATCCATGACCAGTCTTAATCAAATATGATATGACGTCATACCCGATCAGCTGTCATGTCGTTATCTTTTTAATGAAATGTAATATGACGTCATACCCGATCAGCTGTCATGTTGTTATCTTTTTCATGAAATGTAATATGACGTCATA
>JAUTCZ010049869.1:0-11241 GCA_032273805.1 Melanodrymia brightae | reverse complement strand
CTGACGTCCAATAACCGCTGATTTATAATCGATGTGTTTCTAGTGGCGTCGTTAAATAAAACAAACTTTACTTTGTAAACAATAAGATGCAAGTAAATGTTAATTTCAATAAGTAATGCTCCATTAGCCAGGAACATGTTAAATATAGCATTACAATGTAGGTGCACACACCTACGTTTACATCCATCTTAGAAGTCGGGAGTCTACCTTTAACTCGTGTGTATCTTAGAACTGACAAACAATTGGGCTGGGGAAACTGTTTGTGCTCAGCTGTGAAGTCGTAATTAGGATCAGCAGTGTTGTTTTGTTGATTCCTGGTAAGCTGTCTCAAACAGTGCTATTGATTGGAAGTTTATTTATGGCATTGGACGGCAAATGTCGGAACTGTCATAATACAAGTTAATCTACTAATCTAATCAGTTAGATCATAGCCACTGTGTCAGCTGGTTTGCTGTGGCAAGCTGGAGATAATAACATTAATAACCGGATGAAGTGGTAAGATGCAGAATCTTTAGAAGAAAACAAAAGCCGACTGTATTCAGATGCATGTCGAGGGCTGGGTCAATATCTTTTGAAAATGTCGCTTCGATTATTTATTTCTGATATTAAGTCAATCAGTGTGTTAAAGCCATCCATAGAAATATCTTCTTTTGTCAATTTCGGAAATATAATTTCAAATGTGCGTACATGTACAGACAGATACAGGTACACGTATATGTAGCAAAATATATCATTTGAATCTTTTATGTGCACTTTCCCACATACAGGATAGCACACACCACAGCCTTTGATAGACCAGTCGTGGATCACTGGTTAGAATGTGAAAAAACACACAGGTCCCCTGAGGAGGATAGATCCTTGGACCCATCGAGCCACAGGCAGATGCCAGGGCTCGAAACTCGTCCGAAACGTATGGTGGCCCAAACAAAAAAATTGGGCCACTAAAATGTTCATTTTGAAAAATTGCTTTTGATAGCCCAAATGAAAAATATTCATATTTCAGCTTTTAAGTAAAGGAAAATGTGCACAGTGTAGGCTAGTATACAAATGTAGTGGCATCTTGTTATAGAAAAAAAGGTTGCCCAAATAATATTTTTTGGGCAACTAACCAATAATTGTTTTAACATCTCAGTCGCCTAAACGGAACTTTGGTCGCATTTGGCGACCTGGCGACTGGCCATTTCGAGCCCTGGGTATGATTATAAAAGAAAACTTGTTTCTATGAGGGTGGCTCCAGGGCCTTCTGTCCAGTGTTTTTTGTTTTGTTTTTGTTAATGGAGGTTCTTTCCGGTCATCACTGACATCAGTTATTTAAAATAAGATTGGTATATCAGGGTATCTAGAATATGGTAACCCTACTAGCCCGGCTAGTGAATTATTAACGTCATCCTGCCCGATGGTTTGTGAAAAGAACCCGAAGTAAAACATTTGTATTCACTAATTACCATTTTGCATACATTGAGCGGTTATATACACATTTTAAAGGGGGTCATGGGTCCCTAATTTAGTTAATAAGCAATAATTTGTATTGTTAATCAACTAAGTTACACCATATTACTTACTTTGAGGTTTTTTAAATATTATTGTCTTAAATATGGGCTGGTTAATTTATAAAATGACTATCCCTGGGGCATGTTATTGCATCTCTTATTGCATGTTGTGGAGTGGGCCGACTATATATTGCATGTGAGAAGTTGAATATGTATTGCTTGGTGTTTGGTTATGGTTGCTGTTCTGCATACAGGTGCCAAGTCTAATGACGACCTTCTGGCTGAGACGACGTTACACAATGCCAGTGCTGGGGAAAAGGATTCCGTCTCCTCTGGTAGCTCATTGCACCTCCAATCAGGTATTAGCATGTAACGATGTAGTATCGGGGGTTATGAGGATGCATGTATACTGCTTCTGGGGAACTTGATTGAAAGTAAAATTTATTTTTATGTAAAAACCAAAATACTAAACTTGTACTTGTGATATTTATTTTTTTTTCACCTTTTCCCTTTGACATTTTTTTCCTACAATTGTGATATTTAGCTGTGATTTTGACAGGAATTTTCTTGGACTGGAACAATTCTGCATACTTGTCAACTCACAAATTTACCGTGAGACTCACACATTTGGACATGATCTCACCGTATCACTCACACCAACAGATGGAAATCTCACGAATATTTTTATCAGTCAAACCGTTATTACTCTCTATTAAATTTCAGTGAAATTATACAATGTATAATTTTAGGTCTTGTTTGCAAGCATGAATATTAAGACAAAATTGTGTCTGCACACTTATTTTTTTAAAGCCTGAAATGCTTGAAAAAGATGTTTGATTCTACATTACAAACAATTTCTTGATCGATCCATGCTCTTGCTAATAGTAATATAGGTAAATGGTGAGATAGGTGCAAGATTGATCCATGTTCTGGATGATATAAGTAAATGGTGAGATAGGTGCAGGATTGATCCATGTTCTGGATGATATAAGTAAATGGTGAGATAGGTGCAGGATTGATCCATGCTCTAGATGATCTAGGTCAATGATGAGCTAATTGTCACAGGATCAATCCATTCTATGGATGATCTAGGTCAATGATGAGCTAATTGTCACAGGATCAATCCATTCTATGGATGATCTACATGTAGGTCAATGGAGAGATATTAATTGCAGGGCTAATTTATTCTCTGGATGATTTACATAAATGGATTTTTGCTAAATGTTTTAAATTAATGGCAAGCAATTGCTCACAGGTCCATGCTAAATTGTTCACTGTATTTGTGTTATACTGAATTTTTTTATAGCATAGTATCAGCATTGGTATACCCAATAGCATTATTTGCTTTATACTGTGTATGTTTTATACTGTTAGTCTGTCATTGCAGGTTCCGGAAAGCCTAGTATTTTGGATGATGACATGGATGCTGGATTTTCACCATTCTCACCACCAAAGGCCAAAGGTCCAGGCCGGCATTCCCCTGGAAGTGAATTATTGACACTGGAACAATTCCTCGTTGAGGCCAATAAAACACCAGCAAAGGTTCGCTTGTTCTGTTAGTTGTAATTCTTAGAACGTCATTGATGTATTTCAAACTTGTGTGTGAAGATTACTTTTCATACTAATCAACTAATCATTTTCCAATGTATACAGTGGTGACCTGCAGTAGTTATATATTGATTGACACTGCAGTACATTGAAATGTGATGCTTGCTTATTGTATTGCCATCTTACCTAGATGATTAATGTTACACGTGGTGTATGATGTAAATCACAAAATCAGCTTTGGTCTAATATAGCAATCTTATTCATTAACATATTTTGTAATATTATCTCATTTTGTCAACAATATTCATTAAAAAATAGAATACCCACTAACCAGTCACAACAGAGTAATTATTTTACTTGTGATGTATTATGAATTTTTCTTGATTTGTAGGATGGAAAATGATACATATATATTGTAATTTTACATGATTACTTTTGTTATTGATTTTTGCAGTACTTTGTTCTTAAAGATATGATTGCATCCCCCGTGTCATTTGACATGTTATTATTTTCCTGTTTTGCTTCTTTTGAAATCTCTAATAGCTAAGCATCTGTATGAAGAATGCTGAATTGCAAGCATTGCTTGTAAAATGGCATAATGTGCTCCTATAGATTGCAACATTGAAGTTACGCTAGTGTATATCTTATAGCTGTTACCTCTTGCCAATCAAATTTCCTGTACATGCCAATCAAATTTTCTATAGACACATTACACTCATCAAGATTCATACTATGGGGTGACTTCGGGCAAATAGTCTGCCTGATCAACCATGCTGTGTGTCAAGGTTGTCCGGACCAGTTTATGGTTGTCCCACACAACTGAAATAGCCTTATTTCGAACACTGCAAAGTCCACTTCTCCCTAAAGCCCCTCACTCCCTAATTTGCTTGGAGAGAGAAGTTACTTCTCCTTGTATTTCTAGCTTTGCTTGAACCCTGTCTCACATATTATTTACTAAATGACTATTTTATTTGTGAAAGTTCTTCTGTTATATAGAATGTTCTTGTGATATTAAAGTGAAGACATGTATCATGCATTCATGTTGTAAATAGAGATTGTTTATATGTAAAGAGCATTATTTATATTTTAAATTATTTTATATTATTTTGACAATACAGACTGTTTGTTAAATAATAACTATGTATTTTATTCATACTTTGTTTTACAGGAAAAACCTATAGAAGTCCAGAATAATGATAGCGCCGAATCACACAGCAAAATAAGTTCTCATTCAGACAATAGCAGCAAGATCGCTTTGCGTCGACCAACACCACTTTCAGTTTCACAGGATAAACTGCGCAGGATTTCCAGCCCTATGCCAGAGTTTACAGCGTCTGGTGATTTAAACCTATCAACCATGTCACGACTTTCCGGCATTTCAACAAACAGCAATGTAGCAGATACGTCACCCCATTGTAGACAGGATGTGATAACATCGACTCCAAAATTAAAACCAGCAGTTACAGGATCTAGGATGTTTGGTCAGCCCGAGAGACCTAAAAGTGTTAATATTGAACTGGCTAAGTATCACGGGGTACATCAACACATGACACCGCGACCAGACGATCAACACCGCAATCCTAGAATGAACAGCTCGTACTCCAGTCAACAGATGACCAATGACAATCAGTCTCCTATGAACTCCTCACAATATAGAGAAGATCGTCTGTCTTCAGGTTCTTCACACAAATCAGAAGAACAACAGTTTTCACGTTCTTCATACCACCCAGACAATTCTCAGTCATCTTTATCAAGACACGATGACCATCAAACGTATACCTCCCCCCACTCATCTACCAGCTCCCCGTCTTACAGTCCGTCCTCCCATGTCAACCATTACATGGGCCAAACTCCACCTGACTCCAACGCTGGGCCCACTCATCCACAGAACTATGTTGGACAATCACGTTTAAATCATTATGTTGGTTTGACTCAGTCACATTCTTCACCATATACCTCAGGGCCTGAACCACTTCGCTCTCCACCACCACCACCACCACCAAGCAGTCGGCCAAGCAACAGAGAATTACCACCAACACCACCTGAGCATGAACAAACTCTTTCACCCACTGAGAGGTTGGACCGAATGATGAGCGCTTTACAGACCTCCAATAACATGAACTCTAATGCTAACTTCACAAATCACAATAACTCTTCTAGTTTGGAAAGACCTAGCCGAGAGGTGAGGCCACAGCGAAACGCAATCTCGCACCCACCAGTTGCTAGTTCGGCCCACTACACCACACCAGTGGGCAGACCCCCTACAATGAGTAATCGTATGACCGGAGATCGTCAGCTGCCTCACGGTCGACAAAGTGCTTCACAAGCTTTGTTTCCACACGGTCGAACAGCCCCAGCCAATGTACTGACCAGACGTCCAAACAGCGCCCTTGGTCAGGCAAGTAGCCATTTACAAAAGAATGATGCACCTGTGTATTCTGCAGCAGATCATTCACAGCCTGATAGGAGCTCAGGTGTTTCTAATAGCAACAGTGGGATGAAAGGTCAGCCCATGATTACACACACAGTTACATTTAATAACAATAATCTGAATCAGAGTCATGGAAGCAAGCCAGCGATGATAGAACGGCCGAAATCTGTGCCTCCTCATTTGTTTAATCCGGCCATTCGCAATTCTGGTGATGACTTCTCGAGTTCTAGAGGGAACAATCCTCCAGTCCCACCTCCCCGTCGGAGCCGTGATCCAACAACAGGTGTGGGTAACGTTAGTCTGTTAGGAGAACCAGTCAACCCGTCCAGACCAATAAACAATATGTCTGGTCCTCCTCAACAACCGTCTAGCCAAGCAAGTGCCCAGTCTGCTGTTAACCGGTTATTACCAAATCATTCCAGTCGGATTCTGCCCTCCCAGACACCCATGGCTCGTATTCAACCACAAACAAAACCTTTGAACAGCAGACCACCGCTGTCTCGACCTGTGAAAATAGAAGACCAGCCAACAGCAACTGCATCATCATCATCTCAGCAGCAGCAACAACAACAGGGACCGAAAAAGACTGCTGTGTGGTATGAATATGGTTGTGTTTAGCTTTTGCATTTTACACTTACAACATTCCACTACGACACTGAATGCATGAATGAGGTTGTTTGTGTATTGGTGAGGATCACCTGTAGTTGTTAACTCTACTCTTGTCTGAATGTCAATGGGTATGGTTTGGTTCATGTTGCACGGTGTTTCTTTCGGGTCTAGCTAAGTCCGTATCTCTGTTACATGTGATACAAACACAAAAGACAATGTGGTTTCCTTTGAATGTTGAGATTAAGGGGGTCGGATATTTATACATTGCCAAATGTTTATAAAGTAGTTGTTCATGTTTTGTTCTGGTTACAATATTTGTCTTAATAGAAACTGTAGTAGCTAGCTTGCGATACGCTTTATTCATTCCAGATATTTACAAATTATTCTTTTTTCTGTTTACACCTCCATTAATAGTTGTGGATTTGACGATGGTCTGCTCAATATATGTATTTTGTTTGTTAAGATCTTGTGGTGTTTGTAAAATTGGTTATAAAGTTAACAGCATGTGGAAACAGGTTATCACTACAAAATACTCTAAGTAAGAATGCATGGGGTTTGGGCATAAATATGGATTTTGGATAATTTTGCATGAATTGTTTAAATGATGTTGAATGATGTTACTTTTTATTTCAAAAATATTTTGTTGGCATTTAATTATTGTCTAGTATCCAATAAGTTTGAATATTAGTATTGTTTGTTTAAGATAATTATGTTTATTTTTGTGATAAGCATCATTAACAAGCATCCAATGTTTAGTGACTGTTGTTAACTAACATTAATATCTTTTTTCGCAAATAACAAACTATTTAAAATTAGGAAAGCCAGTTATTGCATTGTAAGCAACTAAGTGCAACTTAGTATTTTTCTTTTTGGCAGGCCACGAAGATGACGTTGCTTAAAACACTGACTGCATGCTGGGAATGGTGCCCAGTTATTTCCCTTGGCAATTGGTTCATCTCTTGTGTTCCTTGTTTGTCGAGAGTTTTCTTTTTCGTGTTTACGTGGAGTTTTGCATTTATTAAAAATTACATTTGGCCTGATTTCATTGTGAGTGTTGCCTCTATAATGTATGTATTAACAGCATGTTGCCATAACGACTGAATACCAGAACACCAGTGGTGCCATTCCCCCACCCCAGCATGGTTTACTAACAGATGGTTGTTTTTCTCAAAGCACGTTACTGTGATGATATAATTTTTTGCCTGTCATTGTTGTATTCTTGACGTTTTCGTCTTCATAATTATTATTTTTCCCACAGACTTACAGTCTTGGTGCAATATTACTTTAGTTTAGCATTCCATAGTTTGTGATTTGCATGCTAACTTATTAATATTTTAATATAATGGTAATATTAAGACCTATTCCAAGTTATTGCTAATAGGTACTATAAGCGTTTTTATCCATTGGTTGTGAATTTTGTTCGTTATACAAGAAATTAGCAATTAGTTAAGTATTGGAAAGTCTTGTCAAAATGTGTATTCCACCTTATCTCTCTTAAACTATGTTCGCATCTACTATTCTATCTTTAAGACCATATGCAATGTTCACCGTTTTACCATTACCAGGTACTGTCGCATAATTGCAGTTAACCAGATCTGATAAATTTCTAACATTTTTACGATTTGGAGACTTGACCTAACATGCATGTATATTAAACATAAATAAATTTAATCATAATTATTAGTAGGAGCACTTGTCATAAGTGTGACCTAACATAATGTTTTTTAATCATGAGTAGGAGCACTTTTAATAAGTGTGACCTAACATACATTTATATTAAAGTTATGAGTCGGAGCACTTGTAATAAGTGACCTAACATGTATTTTAATGAGTAAGCACTTCTGTTGAACAAGGTCGCCTTTCTATCTCATCTTATGCAGCCATATTGTGCTTCTGCACATCTGTTTGACCAATCGCCTTCAACTACATGTATGAAACTAAAATGTATATCATTGCTATTCTGAAATCAAATTCCTGTGTGTTAATAACTATTTTGTTGGAGCCTCTTTAATGGAGAATGCAGAATATGATAACGCATTAACTTTCTGTGATACATATATCCGGTAAAAAAGCAGTCATTATGTTGAATTTAATCCATGGATACCTTAATACCAGGACCTTTAGCAATTATAGTTGTGTTCGTACTGGTAAGTATTGAACTTGTGATAATGAAACAAATTTTCTAAAATAATGCTGAACAGAAATTGCTACATCTGAAACATTGCATATTTTATACTTGTGGACATAGTAGGACCTACGCACCATTAGCTTGTATGTTGTATTGTTTAGAAAGTTATTCTATTACCCCACCTACCTATAACAATCATAACAGAAATTAACTACAGTGTACTCTGTTCACATCGGTGTCTGCTTAAACCTGAGCGATTTTATTATCAAAATCCTAAAAATAACATCTGCATAACATGGATGTTGATGTAAACTAGTTATTGGTTTGAGTCCCACTTGGATATTCTTTAAAAAGTGTCCACTCTATGTGTAAGAAAAAAATTGTATATTTAAAGCTCATCAAGTATCTTCTAAGAAAACAATTTCACCAACTATGAACTGCTGTGGACTTAAATGAATAGAAAATTTAATTTTACCAAATGTTAAATATATAGCAGTTAAATAGCAGTTTTGTTAGTAAGGAATCTGTAGCACACAAAGTAGGCCCTATTTATTACGTTTATTTTCTTGTCACTATGTACATTTTATTTTATTTATGTCATATTGAATGAGAATAAACTATCATATGTACAAATGACATTAGTGAAATTATATATTGTAAAGATTTTGCCTCAATATTTTGATAATGTTTTGACAAAAAGTGTGACATGTTGAAACACTGTTTTATTGGGATGACTGAACTCTTGTCGAACTGTGTCATGTGATCAAAATCATTGTTACGTTTGAGATTATAGTTACCGGTATCTCATAAAGTTTTACAATTGTTTGTCAGGAAACACTTGCATCTAGGGATATATAGTTTTCCACCCAATATAATGGTTTTCTTTTTAACACAGTGGTAATAGCGTCACTCCAACCATCCATCATTAAAAATTATCACTGCCTCCAATTCACACCCACCCCCAATGTGATCATTTTTGAAACTCTTCGCATACATGTACATGCAGTGAATTCCGTCCTTATTGACTTATTAAAGAAATTATCCTGGAAATTACCTCCCTTACTTAAAAGTTACACTAAAATCTGCTCGGTTAAAATACCGGGGTAATCGTATGAACATGGACAAATTTATATGTCGCTTATTTTAAAATTTTCTTTTGTGTTATTCTGTCAGCATGTGTGCACATGTCAGTATATTATTTTATTCTGTCAGCAACTGTTCATCTGTTAGTATGTTGTGTGATTCTGTCAGTATGTGTGCATCTGTTAGTATGTTGTGTGATTCTGTCTGTTTTCTGCTCATTCACAAGTGCTTTTTGCAGCTTTACTTCATGTATTACATCTTGTTGTATAGCTAATGTTACCAACTCTATACAAATGAAGACAAATGATATATCATTGTGTTAAAGATATCTGTACTTAACATTGATTGGAGGAACTAACAAATTGGATATGGAACTGCATGAGCAAAGTGGTTCAAATTGTCTAATTACCACTGAATCAATTAGAATTATCATAATTATATACATGTATGAAAACTTAAAAGGTTGAGACATCCATAACATAAAATTAAATATCATACTGTGACCTTTGATGTACAGTATATTACTTTTTTAGCTCCACTTTAACGATACCTTTCCATGCAGGTATTTTTATCAAATTTGCTACAGATTAATATGAATCAATAAATTTTTAAATGCTAAATTAATAGCCACCATCATAACCTTTCGAGCTTTTTATTCATCGAATGCTCAGACCACCGACCGCAGTAACTCAAACAAATGTTGTTGTGTGCTGCAGGTTCTACATGAGGCCAAATAGTTTCTCCTTCCTTCAGGGGTTCATCTGAGCATACCTTGTCGACCAAACGGCTAACGTTCACTCTCAAATTCAATCTACATCTATCCATTTTTATGGAGCATGGAAAATATATATTTCGGGTTTATTAGAACTGTATCTTACTGACTTGTTAAATTGAATGAAAGTTCTCAACTTACAATATCCATCAGCCAGGTGTAAAACAAACAAGCTAGAATAGCATTTATTGTGTATTTTTTTTACTCTTATTTATTTATTATTAGATATCAATGTTAAGCTTTAATTTGTCATTGTTGTACTACTGGCAACTGATCAGGGTTGTAATTATGTGATAAATACCTTCAAATACTTATATAGAGTTGTACAGTGTTTACCATAGACGATAGGTTGGTAGTTTTGAGTCCCTTATTTACAGAACAAATATGCTTGTGTGTGTGTGTTAAGATCTAATGTTTATGATACCAAATACCTTCGTCTTTAAACTCAATAGTGATCAACTAAATGTACATATAAAATTTGTTGAATGTATTTTAATGAATTTAAATCTTTACACACATATTATGTCTGTTGAAATTATTTTTGAAAACAGAGTATGTACATTTCTATGAATAAATAATGTATGAAATTTAATACATGTTGTTGTCTTATTTATTATCAGCAGGCCTTTAATATTAATAGGCCAATTACACATCACTACCCACTCAGTATGTCTGATGATGAAGTGTGTTTTGAGCATGGGTTATATCGGTTTGTTTAATGACCACTGGAACACATTGATTAATAATCTGCGGTTATTGGATGTCAATCACATGGTTATATTGACACTTTGTCACAGCAAGGGATCTTTTATGTGCTCTTTCCCACAGACAGGATTGGATGACAGTTTTTGCTAGTCGACATCTACTCCAATTGAATAATTTCCTAAAGTTTATAGATAGTCATTACGAAGAGGCAACAGCTTTCTATAGTTTGTTCTTATGTATAATAGGTGTCGGCTATGTATAGGTTGTTTCTAGCTATGTATAGGTTGTTTCTAGCTATGTATAGGTTGTTTATAGCTATGTATAGGTTGTTTATAGCTACGTATAAGTTTATAGCTAGCTACGTATAAGTTTATAGCTAGCTATGTATAGGTTGTTTATAGCTATGTATAGGTTGTTTATAGCTATGTATAGGTTGTTTATAGCTATGTATAGGTTGTTTATAGCTATGTATAGG
>JAUTCZ010049858.1:0-11243 GCA_032273805.1 Melanodrymia brightae | reverse complement strand
TGGATCACCACTTAGTAAGATATTAATGTTGTAATTGAGACGGAGGTATACCTGCAAGTGCGAATTTCGGTGTGCTATGAACATTGGACAATGACACAAAAAATGCTCTGCATCTTCTACAGGATGCCCACAGGCACATCTTGGGTCATCTGAGATATGACGTGCAAATTTGTGGCCGTTTAAATTGCTGATACCCAATCGAAGTTGACAGTGAAGTATCTGTTGTTTTCTATTTCCATGGTAAAAATGTGTAGGGGCCGTTTCTGTTTCACTAATTTTTTGTTTGAATATACTTAGAGATGCAGCATTTCTACTGTTAGGCAAGGTATTATTCCACAATTTAACTGCAGAAGGAAAGAATGATTCGGAAAATAGCTTAGTGCGACAAAAATAGGAGCTCAAGTGATCAGCATTTCGTAGTGGATATCGAGTAGTTTCGGCGACAGGTCTAGGTAATAGAAGTGTTAAGTACGCAGGTAAATAATTATTTGACAGTTTATATATTGTACATAATTTGTGTCGTTTACGTCTTTCCAGCAACGGTATGAAACCAGTTTCTTTATAAAGAAGTCGATGTGATGTTCCCCTTACAGCACCACAAATTGTTCGAAGAGCATCAAGTTGGATATTTTCAAGATTTTGTGCCAGTTGAATAGAGCAGTTATCCCAAATTACGTCTGCATAGTCAAATACAGGAAGAATATACGATTTATATATAGTTTCTAGCGTCTTTCTGCTCAGACGATATTTGAAAGACTTAAGACAATTTGTCATTCTACTTGCTTTATCAATTATATTGTTTATATGGTGGTTCCAGTTCCCAGACTGATGGAATATTAAACCCAAGTGCTTATGAGTTTCGACCTCTGATATACTTACATTATCTAGAAGTAGAGTCGGCTTGTTTGAGACTGTGCGTTTACGACTAAATGTAATAGTTTTAGTTTTTTCGGGACTGAACTTGACCAACCATTTTTTGGCCCAATTATTAATAAGTTCGAGATCTTTATTTAAAATATTTGCGCAAGCATCTGGGTCATCAACCGTAATGTATAGTGAGGTATCGTCTGCGAAAAGCCTAATATTAGATGTAATTTCATTTACTATGTCATTTATGTATATTAAAAACAAGACTGGTCCGAGTACAGAACCCTGGGGGACACCAGCAGGAATTAGTTTAATACTTGAAGAATGGTTATGTACTAATACACTTTGCTTACGATCAGAAAGATAGCTTTCGAACCATGCCAGAAGTTTACCATTAATACCTACTAATAATTAACTTGTCAATGTGCTCCAATGGTTTATATTAGTTAAATAAACAAACTTTATCTCCTATTAAGACTGCTTAGTTAACCATAATGACCACGATTGCAGAAAAACGACTTGCATCATTAACATGTCATAAATTACTCTCTTCTGTTTTCTTGAGCCCGATTGGTCCAAAAACCAAGACGGCTGTAGCCAAGTGTCATCTGCCAACTCGCTTTCAACTGGCCTCATTTTGACGGACCCTACTCATTCAGCATGTCGGGTCATACTTTCTATAAGTATGTGAGCGGTTCTCAACATTTGGTATCTACAAAACATTCAGTTTCGCATTTCCATGAGCCAATTCAGCATGATCTTCGCAATCGAGCATCTCACGAGTACTCCGGCGGCGAGATCGCGCCCGAACGTGCTCCGCGTGATAACTCCAAACGTTAGCAGAATATCTTGGATTGACGACTCCCCATTGGACCACAATCAGAGTGACGTCATTTCGTTGGATTGCACGTCCTTGTTGGAATGTACGCAGGATATTTCTGAAATTAAGGTAGGTGTTTAAATATGAATATAGATGTTAATATATCATGCTTAATTTATATGTTCATTTGTTTGGATTTGCAAACAAGAACTAACAAATTTAATATTGAAATTGAAAACTAAAAATATCGAAATCCGACACGTCCGTCTGGTCTATCAAAGGCCGTGGTGTGTGCTATCCTGTCTGTCGAAAAGTGCACATAATCATAGAAAATTTTCTATTGACCACATGTATACATTAAGCAAATAATCTGGTTGTGAAATGTTTACAATTTCACATCGCCATTTGATATGCTCGATGTTTGCACTAATTTAGCCGAATGCAATATTTCCGGTTTTTTGGAGAAGACAAACGCAAAATGAAACATGCTTGAAAGAAATTAATTAATGTGAAAATTATTCAACAATGAATTAATAAAGAGAATAACTCGCCATTTTGATGGGAAAACACGATAACATGACGACGAAGTGAAGCCAATTAGCCTACACGCAAAAATCAGAAGAGTAAACACTGTCACTGTTTATCTATAATTTATTATGACAGAAATTTAAGAATGTCATATTACGTAAAATTGCTCTGTCTACGTCATACAAGTAGATCGCCAAAACTCGCAGCTAAGTATTTCGAACCCTCAGGACACTGCTAGTGTCTGTAGATGCAGTTTAACAGGAAACGTTTGGCGCCAAACTTGTTGATTGAAACTAGTATATTGTTGAGACACTCACTAGCATAAATTGAACGAATTGTCTGGAATAATTAGTATAGTTAACAATTTATTAATCCATTGCAATTCTTTTTCCACGCCATATAGTACCTGCCACTCATACAATTTGAAATAATTATAAATAGATTTATTAAAAGGACTTGTATCACATTATTTCAGGATTATTCTGAAAGCTCTCCAACTGAAACAACAGACGACTGCTCTCTTGCCACACGAGTTCTAAACAAAGGCTTCGTCGAGTACGTCCAGAAACGAGTGAACGACAAACTAAGATCTGAAGAAAGTAAGGAATACAAACGAAAAGAACAACTCATCTATAAACTGAGCAAATGTTTCACAGACACTTTCCAAGAGAATCACACCCAGGTTCAGAAAAGCAACACCATGAAGCGGGTCCTCGGAAAGATCAGACATAGTATTGTTCGTTCCAAGAAGCAAAGTTATGACAACTATAATTGCAGCCGATTGAAAACCGTACACGTCTTCTATCCATTCGTGTCCTTCCCGTGTACAGACGTTGTGGACATTAGCAAAGAGTTGGGCTTACTCAACGGCAACACGTTTTTCAAAGAGGGAAAGAAATGTACATGGTGCTGACAAATATTTTAGCATTGATGTTCTTATCCGTTCAAAGATTAATTGAAACTGTTGAATACTATAGTATGTGGCTTTATAAACAGTTCGATGATTAATACTGTACATTTGTTTGTAAGAAGGAACCGCTACACGTATTTCCGTTTGTTATTGTTTTGATATTTTACTGTATTGATTAAGTTTTTATACGACTTCTCATAAAATGATAAAGCAAATAAAGTGTTGATGCGTGTATTCATTACATGTATTAACAAAAAAGCTTGCAATATAGTAGTTCCTTTCTTAAATAATTATGTACTATTCCAATTTTGTAAATTTGAAGAAGCTTTTCAGATGAAGCCACTTGTGCGAAAGATAATATTATTATAATTAATCTTATACATGGAATCAGAGTACGAGAGAGAAATTTGTGGATGAAGTAACCGAGAAAGCGGCTATGGCTGTAATCAAGGAAAGAAACTGACTGGACATGTCCAAATGGAAAATTATAGGACATTTCTCCATTGATGTAGATTTTGATCAATACACAAATGAATACAATCGTACAGTAGCGGATTGAGATTAAGGTTTAGTTTGCCAGACATTCGTAAGAAAAAACGCAATAAAACTATGTTTTCTAAAAGTCTGGTTTGGACTAGGATTCCTAGGTACAGTGGTGGCCTCAACCAAACAGTCGCTTGGGCATGGTTAGCTGCCTAGGCAAGGGCAGTAATTAACATCGCTGGGTCCATAAGCCTAAACAACACCAACTCACAATCCTGGCTACTGGCCTGGTCCGTGGGTTGTCAGTTTTGGATATATCTCTAGGTATAGTCAGAGGGTCGTCCAGCCAGAAAAAATATTCATCTAGACCCTTGTCAGTCATCTGCCTGGGAGGTTTTGGCGATCTGCCGAAGCCTAGGCGACTGTTTGGTTGAGGCAACCACTGTATGTAGGTCCTACAGCATTTTACATTGTGTCGGACCTATATTCCTACTGACTTCTATTCCTATTACAATGCTCCAATTAATTATTTTTTGTTTGTTTTACAATTCAAACACTCACGCATTCAGGGTTGTAGGCATTCTTTACGAACAGGTATAGTTCAATTATGATTTGGTTTCTCTAACTATAGGAATGCTTCTATATTTAACTGTAAAAAAACCCGTTACAAATCAACTACCTGTAGGCTTACGTAGGTTTACATTATCCCAACCGATCGTTCACTATTTGTCACAACACTCAAATTGTAATAATATTTAGGTTTTGCAGGTTTTTAACTGGTTAGAATGTGGTACATCAAATTTCATTATCACAATTTACTATTTATATTTGGGATGGTATTAAATCAAAGGTAAATTTTTTGTACAGAATTATAGAAATAATTATCAATTGCACATGTTTTATGCTGGAACAATCCAGCATTGTATTTCAAAACAAAATTCTGAAATAATTTTGGTCATTAAAACAACAATAACACGGCAACAGCAATAATAATGTTTATGAGATGGGATAGAAAATACAATGAAATATGCACAGTTACAAAGGATCGTGCACAGTTACAAAGGATCGTGCACAGTTACAAAGGATCGTGTACATGGAAGACTACCACAACATCTGAATATATATATATATGCATATAGTTATATGAAATACTCCAAGGCATAAATCATTTTTACCATTGAGGGCCAGAAGGATGATGTGGTTCACTCCCTACTCCGATAGTTCCAGTTCAATTCAAATTAATCAAGCAGTTAATTGCTTCAGTTCATTTCTGCAGTAAGCAATATTCAATATAAGATTAAATATTGTCTATATAATATTATTAAAATAAGAATTTCATGGAATTAAAGGCCTCTTCTCGCTGCAAACAATTTTACACCAATACAAGTTTGGTTGAACTTGCTAAACGTAGCCTTATAAGTTATATGCTAAAGGTTGATAATATGTAAAAGCAAGACCAAACCAGTCATAAATATTATGCGAGACAAAAAATCGTCCCTTTACCCAGCTCTCTTTTACCCATTGTTTTATTTTATTTTCTCACTTAAAAAAATATGAGTTAAATCATCACTTGGATGTAGTGGCACATCTTGCTAATCATCTTTACATCTGTTTACATAAACAAACGTTCATTCAGTAATCCTCTTAATCCCTATCTACATGTCAACAAGACAGCATGTCTGGTATAAAAGAAAAAAATGCATTGTATTGGGTGTATACTGTTTTAAAGCAAACAATAAATGACAATGTTTTCATTAAAGTTAATAAACACACCAAATTAATATTTTCAATGATAGAGATAGCAGTATATGTCAATTGATAAAAGGTAGGTAATTGTAAAATCACACAAAAATATCTGGAGAAATGTTCACCTGACAATGTTTCGACACTGTCCTTTCAATTTCGAGATTACAAAATTTGACTTCATATATATTGTTATTTATGCATAACAGATGAGCAAATTAATACATTACACCATGATGTATGATCTCAACTAAATTATCACAACATAAAGGTAATCAAATACGATGAACAAAAAAAGAACACCTAATTTGTTGAGCGATATCTATTTCATGAAAATTAATGTTATTAACCAAACAACACATGTAAAGTGATTGCATGGAGTGTACTGAACTAATAAAAAATTATGAAATCTCTGAGCAACTATTTCAAAAATAACAAGACAAGACTTAAAAAGGATATGTAGACAGTAAAAATCTATATAATTTTATATGACACGAAATGAAAAAAAGTCAGGGTAACAAAAAAGGACATCATGCAACAACACATTACACAATAATCACAAGAAAATAAATCCAATTTGTCATCATAAGACAAACTATTAAATCTATATTATGAGCAGGATGATAAAATATTACGGTATAAAATTATTCAAATAACAAAACTACAATCATGAAATATTTTAAAAACTTTACACAACTTATTTTAATATAAGAAATATTCCCAACAAAATCACTATGATTAAATCATATATGTCCAATATCTTTTAGAAAAAACAAATTTAAAAATATAATTGTTAGTGTAAATTTTTTTTAAAGATAGTTAAAGGAAAAAATTAGATTGCATTTGGAAAAGATGCAACTAAAAAAATATGTTCGAGTTATGAAAAAAGCACCGTTTCAATGATTGAAGTAAAACCGTATGTAAACAGAAAATTAATTTATTAGTGTAATGAAGTTTTATGACGCTGAGTCTTGTATATTTGTACACTGTATGTTATACTCTATAATTGAGTTCTCTTCTATAAATAATAATGTTTGTAATCATCATAATGCTTTAATTAATTTCGTTAATGTTAAATAAACATCAACTAGTAAAACATCTCCCCACTCATGTTATCAAATACACATCATAGCCATAATTATGCTACACTATAAATCTATTATAACATTTTATAAAAAAAAGGTAAAAGCACACTTTTACAGAAAACAAATCACATTAGGGTCTCAATCGTTTTTGTCTTTTCAAAAATGTACGCTTTCATAAATAATAAATAAACTCTTTTTACAGAGTGGGAGAATATGATTCAGATGCCAGTGAAAAATGGATTACGCCTTTCAAAGTATGTCTTTACCACAGACTAATATTACAAATAACATTTAATACTAACATGTACAAAACAATATGGTGGGGTTCTGATAATATGCACAATTCTATGAGACATAAACAAACAAAACGATAAATGATGTATTAATTATGGTGAAAACTAATGCTATCAAGAATTCGACTTTCTATAGCTATCACATTCGGTACTACTAAATGTCTCACCCTAGGAAAGAACACTGGGAGACATGAGGGAAATGACACACATGTACGTAAAAATACATGTACTATCTTTGCCACAAACTGAAGTCGTTAAATTGTCAAAATCTAAAAACCGACACAATGACAGCACATTAAGTAGTACTAACGGTAAACTTCATCAATGAAAACAATACATTAAGTAGAAAGAAATTGGATTCAATAACAATATAAAAACAAACAAAATACAGAGACAAGTCAATTAAGTCTCAATAAAAAAGGAAACAAAACAACTAGAAATTGGTTTTAAAACACCGATTTGTTACGTCAGTATTCCACCATAGTTCTTAGATACTGCTACTGTAGTCTCTAAGACCAGAATACTGATCTGCAAGGCCATGTATATAAATACAGAGCATTCTGTTGAAAACGACATGCATGCCTAATCCATTAAACCATTTACGGATTGATTATGCATTAATGGCCAAAAATACAGCAAATATAAAAATGTATTTTACCCAGGATACATTATGTCTTGAAGACAGTAAATACACAATGAGCTTCACATACCATAAATACTTGATTACAACCCAGGTTTTGAATTCTAGGACATGTACTACTAACTGGGGAAACAGTGCATCTGAAAATAAAATAGAACCCAGGGGGTCTTGAATAAACAACTGTTCAGTTAATGTTTGTATTTGAAGCTAAACAAAGTACATGAATGTCGTTATTTTTGTCACACAGTACAAGCATGTTTAAGTAATAGAACTAGAGTGTCGAATAATACGCAGGTCTCGAATAGAACCATGGTCAAACATGTATATGAACAAATAGAACCCCCAGGCACAGGTTGCTTTAAAGTATTTACAGTAATAATCGCATTTTGAAGTAAATTGTTATAACCAAATTGGATTCAATGACTATACTGTTGCTTTTTTTCAATTATAAGGGTAAACTTGTGGAAGGAGATTTTGTTTACCATACTACTGATGTTAGTATTTGATGCAATATCAAGTCTGTAGTGGGACAGTTATGGCAACATAATCAAGTTTTTACAATATGATACAATGCAAAACAGTTGAATCTTAATTCTAAACAACATATAACATGCAGTTAACATTTGATATACAATATAGAAGTACTAAGTAGTACAAACACTGAATTATATATATTATATATAATTTAAATGCTGTATTATTCTTAAATCAAGAAATTTTCCGCTTAAAAATAATCAGATCTTGATATAACATATTCAAGACATTGCATTGAGCAAATATTTTCATTAATATAATGGAAAAGAAAATTCACAGTAATGATATTAAATCAAGAGGTGAATCGAAAAGTCGATTGCCTGAGAGGTATTGAAGGCACAGTTAGCTTTGTTTTCATTAAAGTGTTTATCAAATCTGAATGGTGACAAGATTATCAAACAAAAGCTACTAGTATGTTTTACTAGTATATAATAATGATCAGTTTTTATCGCAGCTCTGGACATGCATCCATTTATCTTAGTTTTAAGTTTTATCTTATAAAATACACATGTATTAAAGTGTACCTCAGAATACAAATTTCTAAAATGTTCTGGATATACATCCACCTGAAATTCCTTAGCGTACTTGTGAAACATTTGGCTACTTGACTCATTATATTTATTTGTCATCATTATACGTGTCATCCTTATAAACAGGAAGCCTGATATCACTAACACTGCTTGAATGTGTTCTAACACCAAATTCTCAATTGCTACTTTATATAAACTACTTCACTGTATGCTATAATCTGCGAGAAGCATTGTCTGTGTATATTATTAACTTAAAATATTTGTTTTCTTGAAAGTATCCCCTGAACTAATAAAGTGGCTGATCATAAGAACCTCACAGGATATAAGCAAATTATATATTTAACCTATAAGCAAATTAAACATTTATTTAACTTCGCCTGCAGCAAACAACATGAACAGTGTATTGAATTTAAAATACACAGAATATAAGGAGAATGTCTTATTGATTCTAATTTCGGCCGTATAAACATTGTTCGGTTCTTGCTTAACCGCTTTTGATGCAGTTTTGTACAGAAGCACATGCTCATGCATAAGATGAAGATTGAATGTCAAAAGTGGATGTAACATGTACAAAGACATGTACGTTTTTGCTATTAGCAGTAGCTGACCATAGTAACAGAGAGGAAGTAATTGCTGGTAGTTCAGTGCAGAACTGTCAAAGATTGTATTTGAGAGCCCTCTATGGTCAGAATCTGGGAAATACATGTAATTAACATCTGAATACTGCCCTTCTAATCTAGTACGTTTAGGTTCTGAATAGTGTACGTAACTAGTACAGTGGTTGGTCCTCAGTTTTTGTCTTGTTTCTATTTGTCTCTGCATGGAAAATGGCTTCCTTCGCCAAGTGCTTCTCACGAAGGATCTGTAGCTTCACGGCTCTTGGGATGTCTGGTACTAAGAAGGAAATGAGCCAGGAAAGAAATCCCACAGAAAGCTGGAAAATAGACAATAATGTTTTACTGTCACACAAATCTTCGAACGCACAAACATGATAGAGGAAATATCTTGTCCACAGTAAATTCTCATGGAGAAATTAAAACAAACATCTGGGTACCCTTTTCAAAAAACTGATAGGTGATGTGTGGAAATAAATAAATTGGGAAACATATTTATTAATACTTTGGTGTTAAATGTAAGTTATTGGGCATGGGAATGAAGTCAGCTGCCAGCAATAAATTTAGTGCTAGATTAATGCCCAACTCTCATTTACATCACCTAAATGCTAACACATGGTACACACATCTATTTTACACAATCTATTCTCATTTATCATTTTGTATAAGATAAATTTCCCTTCTTAATCAAATATTTTCAGATATATATACTTACAATAAATATAATGATGAAGGCAAGTTTTGCACTCAGTATGTGCCAGAAAGCCATGTTGTAATTGTACGTTATTGGATCTCGGAAATCCCTATAGCTAAAAAAGAAGTCAAAATTCAATGTTATAAATAAACAACCATAATCAGATTACTATTACACTAGGAAATGACTGTTTATTTAATGAAACTTCAGCACATTACCTAATCTGTCATGGATTTATTGAGGATTTTTTACCAGGATCATACAGCAAATAGAATTTGAAAAAATTACCATAATTTTGGTTATAATAATGTTTAGCCGAACAATTTGGAATTTTCAATGTCATTTGTTTTTGGAAAGGGGTCTATGTTCTGTGATGCAAAATTGCCTATAGGCAACACTCTATGATAGGCAAATATTATACAGTTTTCCTATATGCTTCTTGCATATTTTTTAGTAGTAATTTAACTTGTATTTGTTCCCGTATGAAGTTATCTATTCTTTAAAGACAGACAGACAGTACAGACAGTACAGACAGACAGTACAGACAGACAGACAGTCAGACAGACAGACAGACAGACAGACAGACAGACAGACAGACACAGACAGACAGACAGACAGACAGACAGACAGACAGACAGACAGACAGACAGACATGTTTATTCAGTATAAGACCAGCAATGAAGTGCCTCTGCATTTTATATACCAGTTAATGAGCACCGATTGGAAGGTGAAACGAAACAAAATGGGTTCCATTTTAATGAAGTGGATGTATCATGCACCTCTGATGTTTGCTTTACCAACAATTGCCAAAATGTTAAAATGAAAGAAACATAAGCCCAAATTTCAAGAGCATTCGTTTGTTGAGTTTCTTGGTTGAGAGCAGATGATATTAAAACTGGGACAATCTTCTTTTGATTTGAGTGAAAAGCTGAACATGTGCAGAGAAACAAAAGTTTTAGCTTACAAGATGAGAGAACATTTGAAGATGACAAAACAGCTAAAAACAATTTTGGTTGGGTACCTATTACAGAAATTACAATGTCAAGTAAAATTAAAACACCAATCTCACAAGCATTGGGTGACAATTCCAAATTCTGCTGTCTTGTTATCGTTCGGTACGCTAAGTGTTTCGAAGTCCTTCACATTGAATGTAGATAGACTCCATTTCATGTAACCCTCCATGTCGGTCTTTGAGCTGTAGACATACTTGTATACAAGTTTAGGGATGAATTCAGAAGTGAATGCGATGATGCAAGCCTATGTTAAAAGATATATATAATTAGACAATATAATACACAGAACAATCAATATTAATAGGCTTTTTTGGGGTTCTAATCAAGCAACCATAAACAGGTAGGAGCGGGACGTAGCTCAGAGGTAGAGTGTTCGCCTGTGGCGGGATGGGTCGAGAGATCGATCCTCCATAGCACAAAACATTTTTATGGGCTATTTTCCGTTCCAGCCAGTGAAACACGTCTGGTTTATCAAATTCCGTGTTGTGT
>JAUTCZ010049847.1:0-11246 GCA_032273805.1 Melanodrymia brightae | reverse complement strand
AGTTATAAGGCGAAACAACCCAGATTATAGTTAGGCCTAATTCAATAATATAATCTTTGACTTCTTTTTTGACAGTGTCTATTTAATAAACAAATCAATATATAACATTCATGATGACATTAATGATGATTGTATCTACCCAGACAGAATCATACCACAGGGACTTGTATGGTGTATCGACTTGTTTACGAATCTCCCACACTGTGCCTGTGGGCCACAGAGTGTCTGTGAGTGTGACACTGACAGTCTGTCACTCGCTCAGACTCACTGTCAACTGACAGTGTCAGTTGTTTACAATCCTACGACACGTAAGGGAACGTAACATTTGTTCAATATTTTGTTTTAGTAAATATTATCATGTATAATTATCATACCTATATCGTCGAGGTTGCCGCTTGCGTTTTAATACATAAATAATCAAAACTAATTTTGTTGATGCTTTGCAAATGCAAGAAAATAATCTCCATCGTCATTAATTAATATATTGGCAACCAGTTGCTATTTTAACACAACGTAAATCATCTATGCGGCGCATCAATATACTTAAAACCAGTATATATAATTTCCACCAATTGTCTTGACACACCACACATTTTCATATTACGGTAAAGAAATAAATATGATTTTACAAGTTTTGTATTATATGCAATTTACATGGAAAGACACCCCACCTTCTAGGCAATGCGACTTCTCGCAAATTAGGCACTGATGGAGAATGGTTTCGAACGTATACATGCATAACCGATATGCTCTCTTGTGGCAAAATATCTGAAAATCAGCGAAACAAGTTATTAGTTAGTTAGTTAGTCAGTCATTCAGTCAAGTGTTTGGTTAGGATGCCCCATCCGGTTCAGACACCCCTGCCCATGGGTACTATACGGTCCGCCATCAACGGCCTGGACTAAAGAGCTGGATCCTGTGGGGCGCCCATTATCGCAGGAAATCAGAATACAGAATATAGAATACGTAATCATTACGGTAATGGCGGAAACTGCTGAGTTGGACGTTCTTGAAAAACAGATAGAAGCGCTTGAAATTATTGTATTTGGAAATGCCGATAAAGATGCACAGTACCCAAAGGTATAAATCCTAAAATTTCATAATACACTGATGTAGTCGTGTCTAGAATAAATGGCGTTTTTAACGTTATTAATTTTTTGGGTGAGGCAAAAAGTAGGCTAAATCGTGCCAAAACCGTTTGAAAACGGAATTTTCGTGCAGAGCGCCACTCGTAATTTTTGCATATAATACGTCATGGAAAGGGGAAGAGTTCCTCGCATTCCCACCGTTTTATAATTATAATTAACAGGCCTCAAGCTAGGTCAGATTTATAGGGAGAATTGACTTCTCCCTCCTACCACCGAGAGGGAGAAGTTTTCAACAACTGAACAAGAGGGTGACTTGAACATATAAAGTATGAAATGTGAACACAATTGTTCTTAAAATTCTGGGTCAGTCATCCGCGATTGCGTAACTGCGACACTGATAACATATCTGTTTTTACAAGGCGACTTCGATGTCGCCGCACAGACGGTCCCAGAGCGAAGTCATGGAAACCAAGGAGAAGTTTACTCTCACTTCGCCTGGTCACGTGGGGCCTGAATATACATTCAAAAAGTTTGATATTGCAGATAAATATGTTCATCTGAAATAATAAAACAAATCTTAAACAGTGAACTAATGTTTTTGATGCAGCCACTTCAAAATACAACACATTCACTGGAATTACAATCACAAAATTACTCACTTTTTCCTCTGCTTAAAATGTTTACTATTTTATAGCAAAAACAGTTCAATACATTGTCATTTACCACAAAATAATTTGACACCCGATATAGTTTGACAAATCATCTGTCAAAATAAACTTCAAACAAAATTATTTAACTAAACAAGCAATTGTTAATTAATTTGACAATTGATTAGCTATTAACAGGAAACAAAAAATTTCCGAACTGCCCACTGATAATGTATTATTTTCTGGACTTTATACACACTGATTTCACCAGAATTTTACCTTCATGTTTTTTTCGTCTTTAAAACGTTGTTCTTTAGAAATAACAACAGTTATAGGTGGACCGGTATCCTCTTCTTCCTTCTTTTTACTAGAGACTGGTGCCTGAAAATCAAAACATACAACTGCAACCATCTTGAACATGGTCAGGCAATTATCCTCGCTTTTTTCATTTAGGTCCCATGGCTGATGGGATTGGAGAAATTTGAGTCATAAATTGGAACAAAATTACATTGGCAAAAATGTGTTTAAACCAAATTTGATTAGTTCCCCCCACCCCCACCCATTTTGCACTTTGCCTCACAGAATGACCATTTTCACAATTTTGTTTCTCCATGGGTAAAGAAACCTTCCCAACAAATAGTAGGTCAGAACAAATTACAATTTAAATGCATTCGTCTATCTAACAGAAGTTAACTTCACTCCCTCCCCACAAATGGGGACCCAACATTAATGACATTCACAAATTAAATAAACCATCTATTGACCTTTACATATATGAAGACTATTCGGTTATAACATTTCTCAAGGTAGAGAAGATTTTTCAAAACTGGCTTAATTATCCCCGTTTTGGGGGTCAGAATGACCAAATTCACAAATTTGTTTCTCAATGTGCCAAGGAAGCTTCCCCATAAAATTTGGTTGGAACTGGTTATTAATTACTTTTGAAGAAATCTATGCACGACGATAACTGAAAATGGATGGCAACAGATCATATTACCTAAAAAGTGATGTCCCATATTTTTAAATAGTACCGTTCTAAAGAATCATCCATAGTACACATGTATATATTTCAAGAAACTGGTTATAAATAGTTTTAAGCTTAGGACATATTTAGAAACTAATGAAATATGTATACAGCACAAATATACAGCAGAAATATACAGCAAAACCACATTTTGATACCTTAGGTTTGCCTTTCGTTGCAGTCTTGACCTTAGAATCTTTTTTTGCTGGAACAGATGATGGTGGTTTATTTTCCTCATCTAGTTCATCAAAGCGGGATAGCTCAATTGGAGGGGCAACAGGGGCAGCTTTAGACACTTTTGGCACTTTGGCCGGCAGACTGCCTCTTGCTTTGTCAATAAACCCCATGATCTGTTCCTTCGATGAAGGCTGGAATAATGAAGCAAATCAATGTCTACACCATATCAGTAATAGATGAGCTCACAATATTTTGTCTTGGCACTTCTACATTTGCAGTCGCTTTAATAACTTTAAGGTTAACACCAATAAAGCTATTAAAAATAGTGTCTTTCTGATTTGTTGTGTTAAGCAGAAATTGGCACAACACATTTCCGCTGTACTGCACCTGCAAACAATGGCAGTGACCGTAGAAGTGTTAGAAATATTTTATTGTGTATTTTATGGCATTATTCGTACGACGTAAAAGAGGCAATTTTACGTAATATAACAACACTGACACATGTGTTGATGTTTGTAATCATATAATAAATTGTATGCAATTATGTAGATAAACAAGGACAGTGTTTTCTCTTCTATTATATGCAAATCAATTTGCTCAATTTGCATATAACTAGCTTCACTCCGTTGTCACGTGATCACGCTTCTTTCACCGAATTGATCAAATACATAAACGTCCATTATCAGTTGACAAATTACCTTCACTTTGGCTGCTGCTTTTGCAAATGAGTCGTATCCAGTGTGGATCATAAAGGGCACTAGTGAATCCTGCGATTTCTTCCTTACATCGGCATTGCGGTCCTCAAGACAAGCAAGAACTGAAGGAATACACTGTCGCAGGTCTGGCAGTAATGGCTTGTGGTTTGGCAACTTTTCACTCAGCCACCCAAATAGCTAAACAGAAAATTACGTCATTAGAAATATAACACTAGAAACAGTTAAGTTGTGAATGCTTTATACTAAATGATTTTATCGGCACTATCAGTTACTAGTATTAAATTGGTTTACTTGCACCCTATCACTAAGTTAAAGCTGGATCATGCCTGACTGGAAGAGCTGCTTTACTGGAAGAAAGTTATCAAATGTTCTCGACAGACATCAGTTCTGGAACAGGAGCAGGCACACACATTGATACCAATTACGATTAAACTTATAGGTGATTTCAGTTGCACCCACCCCATATTATTTCAAACATTGGCCCAACAGTTACCACTGGAACAGGTTTATTCTATGTTAACACGACTTTTCCTGACACTTAGACACAGGGATACTCGATAATACCAGATATTGGATACTGTAAACCGTATTAATATTGCGAGTTTTTTTTCAGGTGAACGACCACTGCCTTATTGCAAGCAAATAATAAACGGTAAAATTATGCTGATAAATTTCACAAATTGAGATTAGACGCAAACTACACGAAAATTATGGCTTACAGTAGTAGAGGTGGTGGGTAGCAATGAGGGGTGTATACAGACCCCCAGTAGTCCATGGACTAATATAAACCTGAGGTATTTAACTTACTTCTGCTCGAAGAACTGGGTTTTCTAACTTCAGAGCTTCCTGAATAGCTTCGCACTCTACCAGAGGCATTAGTGTTGAATGTTGCACCCATGTATTCAACGCTGAGACAGCCAATCCCCTTACATTGGGCTGCAAAATGAATTTTAGTTGACTATGCAATAACTATCTATTATTAATGCGTCAAGACCAAGCCTCTCACAATTAAGTACGTCACATTGTTTTTCACTCAGAAAAATCTACAAGCGTATATTTTGACCCCTGAAATGTATTTGATAGTAACCAAGTAGGATTTTAATATTTTGATTATATTCACAAAAAATAACATTTTCATTATTTTCAAATCTGTTAACATTTTTTACCTTTATTGAACCAAGTTATAATTATCTACAAAAACAAAACATTACACATAAATAAAGAGACTATTCTCTATAGATCTATATTCATCTAACAAGCCAACGTCTCTAATATAACCGTCACCATTCAAACCAATTTGTTTGTTTAACGATACCTTTGGAGGAAACAAGATTGATTTACGATTATTAGTTTATGGAGAACTTGTTTGCATACATTAAAAATGAAACAAACAAACTATAAGGGAACAGATCTGAACGAGATCCGCTACCAGATTGTTATAATTATTACTTTTGGCTAATAATAATTCTGCCCTACTATAAAATCTTCATTTAATGATCGTATCAAGTAAAAGCAAATGTTTCTGTAGAAAAATCAAAACAGCCAAACCAGGGTGTTTATTATTAATGAAATTTCAATTTGAAGTTTTGAATTTTTTACTACATGAACAAGGCATCGCAAATGCTTCAAATCCCCTCGCATGTAAATCGCATTCAAAATCATGTTTTGTGGAGCTTTGAATTTGCTATATGTGTGTGACATGCAGTTTGTCAGGAAAACATATCTATTTGTGGTACATTAAATATTTTCACAGTACACATTCCATTGTTATTATGAAACTTATGAAATACAATCATTCGGATAAGAAAAGATGTCGGAAAATCGATGACATCAAATTTCTATTTTCAGTAACAGTGACCTTTGATGTAGAACAGCAAAAGGAAAACTATTTGTATGTGAATTTTCATAAAAATTGGATGAGAAATAAAGTTGATTCTATTTTTAGTAACATTGACCTTGACTTTTGACACAGAGCAGCAAGACTAACTCATTCGAGATATCTTGATCTTCATATATGTGAAGTTCATGCAAATTTTTCATAGCAGTGACCTTTGATGTAGCGAAGAGAAATGTGGACTTGTTTAAGATATTGTTATCCTATTTGTATATGTGAAGTTGCATGAAAATCAAATGAGACATGAAGTTGGTAGAGCAATGACGTTGAATTTCCATTTTTAGTATTCAGTGACCTTGACGTACAGGCAAGACGTTACATCCCCTCGACGACTCGTTGCGAGGGAATAATAAAATGACAAGTATCATTGTTTCAATTTGAGCAAACCTTGCCGTCACCCATGCAAGATATAAGGCCTGGTCCTATCACTCGTATGTGTGCCTTGCAGTGAGGTCCTAGCGCTGTTCCCAACGTCAGACAGATTCCAATTGTTGTATTCACCTATTCAAGATTGAAACAGGTTATTAATTCTAAAGCCACCGGAAAAAATTCTAAAACTTTCATCTTTTAATGACATTCATGTATAGAGACATTAATGCTTTCCGTAAAAGATGTTTATATTATATAAATTATATTTGTTAAAACATTCGGTTATGACCCATGGTTTTTTAATTTGCTTCATTTCCAGTACATCAATCAAAATATAAAGATTTATTAAAACATGTTTTAAGTAACACAAGAATACAAATTTTAAATTAAAAAATAAAACATAAAAGAACTCACGAGAATTTTATTGGCATCAGTCAGTCTTGCTTTTATAGCTGTGGGTAATTCGCCAAGGTTTCCTGTGAGGAATTTTGCTTCATTCAGTATTGCAGTGACCTTCTGTAGAGCCTCACCACGCACTTTCCACGACTTGTCAGACAGATCGGTGAGCATGTCGTCAGTAATTCTATCAGAGATGTCATTCCTAGGTACGAGGTCTTCAACATTCACTTCTTCTGGCTCATCTTCCTGGTCTTCCTCCTCACCATCGTTAGTGGCAACTACAACACCACGAGTAGGAGCAGGAGCTTTTTCACCTTTCACCTGCAGCAAACACAAACCAACTTATTGTGAAAACATATACATTCTCAAATTTTGCACAAACACTCAACAAATATGAAACGAAAGATGCAAATCATTTATAATACAGTATAACCATTACTGGTTTTGGGTGCCTAGAGGTTTGGTTAGCATTGGCAGTACAAAAGGTATGAGGCCCACCTGAATGCCATTCCTATATGTAAGGGCCATCTACTGTACCAATTCTAGGGGTCGTCACCTAAATTACACCCAAATTTAATTAGCATGGTTGTTTTCTGTAGTTGTACTAATCAAGATTCACCATTATTTAGTGTCAACTCCCACTTTTACTGCAAATATGACATTTAAAAAACGACATAATGATCAATTGTATAAAAAATATCTAAACACTGCATACTACAGACATTATACAGAAAGGTGTACACTTGTTTCTAACTTGCCATTCGGAACAGTCATGTCAACACTTGCACATGAATTTGTTGACTGACTTAAATTCAAGTAATAATTAGATTTTCCACCGGTCACTATTCAAGCGACACAAGTTTAGATGTTAACTTGCTTGAAGTAATTTCCAAATGCTATTGGTGACCAGGCAACCCTGGTAGTCAAATCCATATAAAGAACACCTAAAAAGTTACCTTTATAGCATGTACCCTCTATAAACATGTTGATTTAGATTTGTGTCAGGAGCATAAAACAATTCTCCTATTTAGAGTTGATTGTTGTGACCTTTACAGCAGGTTTCACTACATATAGTTCAAATGTACATGTTAACAAACAAATCCTCATAAAAACAGATAAATTGTGAAAAGCTACCTTCTCAAATTCAGCATCTATTTGTTGGAGGAGGGCTGGCTTTTCATCTTCAAAAAATACTCTCAAACTGGCTCCAATATACATGTACACAGTTCCCAACAGAGTGATAGCACATGTCCTTACAGCCTGGAAACATGAGATGATTATCACTAACACTAATAGCACAATATCAACCTACTGCTACCCTACTCTACTCCCAATACAAAATGTTAGCTAAGTCAATGACAATTTTCACAATTTCAGTACAAACACAAAATAAGTTTGTAGTATTAATGTTAATGAATGGAATACACTAAAACCAATTTTAAACAAGTCACATGATCAACTGAGTGTGGCTGCCATATTCTGTGTGCTGATGTCACTGGTTACACAATGGGCACACTGATTCCTAGATTTGTGACCTGAGTGTGCATATAACCCAATTTGAAATGAGCTAGGCTAAAAATCTGACAGATCTATAATATCTGGATATGCCCTTTTTTTTTAGCTCAAATATAAACTATGTTATATCTCCCAGGTCTGGATATGTCGTTTCTGGGCTCAAATATCTCACAGATTTATCTTGTCTAAATATACAGAGTCTAACATTCAACATAAGATCTCAGATTTATCTTGTGTGGATGTACCGTGTCCAGAGTTTGCGATGACGCGTAAATCAAGCGTATTGACACGTTTTTGGGGACCCGTGACTCCTACTTTCATTTTGTACGAGTCACAAGTGACTCGCTGTTTTTCTAAAAATATTTTGACAAAATAAATTGCATTGAAATAAACTGCATCGGTTCTAGTTCACTAACGATAAAGTTAGCAATCATTAAACACATTTACCGTTCACGCTTGCAAATGTAAAAGGGGTTAACCACCTTAGCATCGGTCTCGGTAAAAACACAACCGATTCGCGATTTCGTACAAACGTGTACTGCTACCCAGTCTTCGATGAAGAATAACGCCCTTATAATTTCGGAAACAAAAGCAATCTGTGGCAATGCCAACCTGTCCAACGCATGAGTTTATTGATAAGTCACTTCATAGCAACACCTTTTCTTCGCTGTCAGCACACGTCAACACGTCAAACATTACGATGGCGACTCGCACTACACACATGGTTCGTTTGCGCAACGCTTGACAAATTAATGATATTGCAGTCTCGATAAACCAGACCATTGTGTTTATGGTTATGGACAACTGCAATCGTCTGGCTACTATCGAGATTTAGTAAGAACACAGCACGTTTAATTTTATTTCTTGAATCGGAGATGTCACATTCGGAATATATTTGTTGTAAACGATTGCTATCAATCCAAAGGTTTTTACTTCTTCCACTTAGAAAATGTATGTCGATTCACTAAACCGAGAATATTCCCTTGACTGTTAGTAACAGCCTTACGTTCAATAGTGACTAGTACCGATCGTGTACTATCATATCACATTCATTTATATTGGATGTAAACATCGGTGTCAAAACGTTTTGTCTCGGTAGCAGAACGCTCGCGCTATTGAACGCAGGGCTGTTTTCTGTTCAATTTCTCGGCAGTTATTTCATTGGTACGGAAAAAGCCGAAGTGTATATACTTGGAAAAACAATTATAAATTTATACAAGCGCCTTTTTTAAAATCAAATTAAATTTGTGAAAGTTAGGATAGTTTTATATTAACCACATATAATAATTATTAGTTTTAAATTATTGCTTGATAATTAAAAACAATAACGCGTACAAAGAAATAACAATAACTCAATTAAAGATGCAAAGTACATGTAATTATTTTATCTTTTTTAAAAATTTATTGAAATAATGTCATGTTTGCTGCTAACAGCCTTTACTTACCAGTATTATATAATATATAAGCAAAAGTGAAGTACTTAGTAATAATTAGCTTATGTTTATACATGCATCATCCATGCATTAATTATCAATTTTCGCATATAGGTGATATAATCCTGAAGCGACCTTAAACTTCAAATCAATTATTAATTTAAATTGACTCCTTATTTACTAGTGCTGACTCACTTTTTGAAATTATGGGACTCCCAAAAATGTCTATCCATGGCAAACCCTGCGTATCTAACATTCAACACAAGATCTGACAGACCTATCAGGCATAGATGTGCAAAATCATACCTTGCTTAATTTCCATTATTATAAAACTATATCTCAGACATATTGGGTCTGGATAAATTAAACTACAACAGAGTAAGGCTAAACAGATTGACTTACTGGGTTCGTTGCTCCTAGTGCCTTCTTTATATTTTCTATAATCTGCTTGATGTTAAGTCTAAAAATAAAAATAGATATTTCCTTGCGTTGTGAGAACATGAACTCTTTTGTGGTGGAAGACAAGTACGATGTGGTGAAAGTGAGTAAATTCGACACGCAGTACACTGCACTTTCTAGTGACAATAACATGCCCTACACCCTGTTCCTGTCACAATCCAGTTGAACTGCATTTGGTTCAACATCACATTATCTACTCTAAAAGAGCATTCAAAGTAACAGCACACAATAAAGCAAACAAATTGTTTGTGTCATGATAACATTAAACATTGACACATGTTGTGGCTTTAAATAAAATGAAATGCGTTATACACCAACTTACTTGAAACCAAACTCTCTGATTGATTGAGATAGCCACGTGAGTGATTCAGATTGGATTTTTGGATTCTTGTTTTCAAAGGCAAGACACAATACCTGGAAATAAAGGTGAAAACTAATAATAAAATGTTAAACAAAGGATTAAACAAATGAATGATAAATGCAAGCAATGGATAATAAGGGTAGTGAAAAATGCAATGTTCATAGACCCTTATCGTTAGAGTATATGGGAGGATTCTTCTGTGACTACTGCAATGTGTAAAAAAGACATGTACATATGTGTCCAGATTTTTTTGGTTTTAGACCTCCCACAACAAATTTATTATATGTATATTTATTGTTTTATCCATAAATGTTTGCTGCATTGAACCGTCAATAAATGAATTAAAAACGCCCTTGACCATGGGAAGGATTAAACCGCAAATGGAACTGGGTCAAAACAAACCCAGGTGAAAGCAGAACCTACACTGCACACAAAAACGGTTCCCTTCATCCTCTGAAAGAGTTATAACACAAACGGAAATATAAAAAAATAGACTCAGGCGAAAATGGGACCTTTATTGAAAAGTAAGTTTATTGCTATTTAAACAAGTGTTCTTGAAAAAAATAATATTTAGATGTATTCCCAAAGAAATTGGACTGTTAATTATGTATTAAGATAACAAACTTTTGCGATTTTCAAGCTAAATGTTTTAATCAAATATAATTATACTGATATCCCAAAGAAACTATTCCAAGACTCTGAGAGCGACTACTGAAGAAAAACCAAAAATGTATATATATATCCATGAGTGGTGTTTTGGCATGTTGTGAACAAAATGTAATTCCATAAAAGAAGGAAATGTTCGAGCAACAATTTCATTTCCGTAATCGAAATTAAAAGGGAATTTAAATATTTTTTCTTATTGTTTCTTTTGGACTTGAGTATATATCAATTAAATGTATTATCGAATGGACCTATTATCTCGCGCCATCTATATAAACAAAGTCAACCGCTGTCATTACCAGACATCACACAGGTGCCTCATTTAATTACTCGCTGTAAATACACCAATACGCGTTGTGGAAATAAACAAAAACTAGAAACTTATTTTATTTCTTTAGTATACAGTGAAACCTGCCTAAACCGTACAACCTAGGGACCCGAATAAATATCCGGTTTAGACAGGATTCCGGTTTGTCAAGGGTCCCGTTTTTTCGCCAATTT
>JAUTCZ010049836.1:0-11246 GCA_032273805.1 Melanodrymia brightae | reverse complement strand
TCTGGTTTATCAAATTCCGTGTTGTGTGCTATTCTGACTATGGGATAGTGCACATAAAAGACCCCTTGCTGTTTTTCAGTAAGAGTAGCCCATGAAACGGTGATAGCGGGTTTCCTCTGAGACCATGTGTCAATATAACCATGCATCTGATGTCCAATAACCGCTGATTTATAATTGATATGTTTCTAGTGGCATCGTTAAATAAAACAAACTTTACTTCATTGCATAACTGATACGGTAGTTTTTTTAGTGAAGAATTATTAGGGTCTTCTTTAAAGATCTTGTACTAGAATAGTTTATTGTAATGCAATGGTAAGCACTGGCATTTGTAACTACAGCAAATAAACAATCTGCTTTTTACAAACAATACTATGTTACATGTGCTCTGATCCACAATTAAAGCTAAAAACTAGTGAAATATGACTAAGTACATATTTCTATTTCTAACGAGTCTAGCTTAGATACCTTTGAGTTGGCTGCACCTGTTAGTGACAAATCAACATTATTTATACTTGGCAGTTACAAAACTTAAATCAGAAATATTCAGAATCCAACCTCAAATACAAATATGAATCTCACTAACAAAGACTAAAAGAAATGATATTCTTATATTGTTGCACTCCGGTTCATAATTTCATGTTAAAACTCGGAACTCCTCGTTCTAACATCGAATAATCAATTTAATCCACAGTTTAATGTTTTTTCCTTTATACATGTACTGCGAAACAAAACAACTATTACTTTTATAAAAGGAAAATACCCAATTAACATCAGACATCCTAACATTGACTACCATGAAACAAACAAAAAGAATCCACTTTTTCACGTTATTTTGTCCCCAATTTTTCGAAAAGGGACTAGAAAAATAGTTCAGATTACACATATTATCTTTTGATACTAAAATGTATATGTACTAACTTCTAAAACACTACTACACATGTAAAACATATTTATAAATAAATAAATTTTTTCAGCTCTTTTAATTTCTAATTTTTTTGTTTATGTTTTAAGCATAAAATAATCAAAATAAATAACATATTGAATTAAATAAAATAAATAGTTAACAAGGTGTATATTACATGAATGTTTAGATTGTATGTTATTCCTATTATACCTGCTGATCCGTTATGAACCACCTTCGCTTTCTCAATAATCAATTCTGCAGTTAATGACTTTACGCTAATGTCACCTTTAGACCCTTTTCTGTAAAAAAGAAATATTTACATATTGTAAATGATCTAAATTTAAGATAACTAGTATTAGTGTCTGTTACTTAGAGGTAATGTAAACATTAAACTAAAACATATTCTTCATTCTTGCAATATCATGATTGGGGAATAATGGATAATGCCTTACCTAAAACTATATAGTGATTCATCATTTGAAAACATTTATTTCAATTGCATTACTGTAAACCGGAAACAATTTGTGCATTTAAATTTTGCGACTAATCTCAAGTCACAAATTTATACACACATTTACCTGTGGTCATATTAGACATGCAGTGGGTAGGTAATCCCTTCACTCAGTAACAAGTAACGGAAAATAAAAGTTTTGCAGATACTGTATCTTTATACACCAACAGTGAGGTGTGTTTTCCTAGATGCACATCGGCAAAATTGGCCATTAAATTTTTACAGATACCAATTGTCTCTCTTAAAATATAAAAATCTCGACCATACACTAAGGTCCATATTCATGAAAGAAACACATCTGAATATTAATCAAGTTTACATTATATTGACCCAAAAAGGAAACAAACATGGTAATGTCAGGGTTGATGACATTATTATAGGGTAGTAGTAATAATGATTTTCATTAATAATTTACTTTTTGGCAATGACTCCCGATAAAAAAAAAGTTATACATAGATATTTTCATTTTGTTGTATACAGTGGTGGATTGTATCAGAAATTATTGTAAGGAATATCTATGCTAAATACGAATCTATCTCTTTGTTGTCTGGGTCTCAATGGTAGTGAATTGTATCAGAAATTACTGTAAGGAATATCTACGCTAATTACGAAACTACCTCTTTGATGTCTGGGTCTCTTGGAAATGTTTCTTTGGTGGTGTGCAGACCTGTCTCGAACAATATGAAATTGACATGGTGTCCTGGTCTTTGGCACCCACTTGCAAAAATAAAAACAACAACACTGTACATTCTGACTCATAACATAAATCAAACAAAAATAGAATTTATATTTATTACATACCTACTCAATCTTATGATGTAAATACAGCCTTCAAGAAGGAAATACAACATTTTGTATTTACCTCGACAAGTCTGTATTTACTTTTGAAGCAGAACTACTTCCGTGTACCATATTAGACTTACTGTATGAGAATGCCTTGAAGAATTTCACAGTTCGTATGCAATTTACATTAAAAGGTTTGAAGATACAAATATTTTAAATAACACTTGCTATGAATATACACACAAGGAAACAAGTAGGCACAGAAAAACGAATGCGTTGACTGATTAGTTAGGATATTTCGATGTACACAAATTCAAGATAGCAGCAATTGATGACTACTAAACATGGTGATTTATCATTGACAAGAAAACAAACCTCCACAATAATAAACATGTGAACGGCACTTTTCCCGTAATCATAGGTGTACAATTGACTTATATATTTGAGCAATCATGATATCATGGCACTACTATTTTGCAGAACTGACCTAAATCTGTTAGTGAACTGAAGATGCTTTCATCTACGTTGTTGAGAATATCTTCATGGGAGAAGGCATTCATATAGTTGGAGTATGTCCATGATACCTTATCGTCATCATGCTCTATTTCAATAACCTCCTCATCACTGTCGACCACCGCAAAGGGGTCATGGTAAGCGTCAACCCCATCCTCACCTATAGACTTATTGGAGCTATGGTGATCCTGCAGGAAAACAAATAGTTCAAACAAAGTGATCTAAAAATTAACAGAATGGTTTTCGGAATTATTTATATCGAACTAATAATTAAGGGAGCATGCTTAAATGTCAATGTGTTTCACAATCCGAACAAAGGTATCGTTGGCTTCGACCCCCTTCTCCCCTTCTAATCCTAATATATAACTGATCAAATGAGAACTGATGTTCTTATATGAAAAGTAATCCAAACTGGGCTTTTATCCTCTCCCACTCCCCCAACCCCCCTTCTAATCTTAACATAAAACATTGACCAACTGTGGACCGATGTTCTTACATAAAAAGTAATCCAAACTTGGCTTTTACACACTATCCCATTCCGAACACTGTTCAAATTGTGAAACTCATTATGCATGGTCCCCAAAGACAAATATAAAAGTTGGTTTGTTAAACAACTCACCTGGAGCATATTGATTAATAATCAGTGACTTAAGGATAGGAAACACATGGTCTTAGAACAAAAACCTGAAAGCAATGTAGGATACTTTTTACTGATTAACAGCAAGCACTCTTTTATATGGACTTTCCCACATATAGGATAGCACATGCCATAGCCTTTGATAAACCAGTCATGGATTACTGTTTGGATAGGGAAGTAGTCCAATGCAGGGGCGTCGGAAGCAAATTAATATTGGGGAGGCGGATGTCGACCAAGCGAAGCGAGGGAGGAAACTTTTTGAAATCTAGACGCCATTTCCTGCATTCTGCTGCATTATTATTTTTTGGTCCAAATATTGGGGTGGCGGCTGCCGCCCCTGGCACCACTGTTGCGACACCACTGCAATGGGTCCACTGAGGAATATCGATCCTTCGACATCTTCAAACTCAGGTGGACTCCATTACACTGAGCTACATTGCACTCTCTTCCTGAAGACAAACATAATATGTTGAAAACTGATCAAATATGTGTAGTAAAGTAGTGAAACCAAATCTCTTTTATACGTTGGGTAGTAACACAAGATTTGACACCATACAATATCAGTCCTATAATACAGAGCATGGCACAACCAGTTATATTGTTATGCTTTTAAGGTGTCTGCAGACAGCAACGTTTAAAACTAACTACCTAGGAATAATTATATGAACGTAATTAAATCAACTGCACAGGAGCAATCATTTTTATGTAATAATTATATAATTTGAAAAAATCTATGAAAAAAAAACCTAAACTAAACAGAAGCTGGCTCTGTAGTTTTATTAGGTCTAAGAAAGGCATGACAAAAAGATCTAGCTTGTTTAATGACACAACTGGAACACATTGCTTAGTAACCAGCAATTATTGGATATCCAATGCATGGTTATATCGATAGTTGGTCACAAAGGAAATGTGCTGCTGCCATAGGCTACCCTTACTGATTAACAGCAAGGTATCTTTTAAGTGCACTTTCCACAGACAGTATGGACCAGTTATAGATCACTGGTTGAAACAGGAAATAAACATGTATCTAATAACATGTTTAGTTCTAGGCAAGAAAAAAAGGCAAGAAACATATTCAGCTTTGCTTGTCTGATAGAGACAAAGAAATTCCATCCTCCAAGATAATTATAACTGTTATGTGTGAAACTCAGATATATAGTTTTTTTTTTATCTCACTGTAGAATTAATGCAAAAGATAAATTAAGCTTTGTACACTGTTATTTGAATGTTAGTAATTAATAATAATATAATAAAATAAAAAAGATTAAATAAGTATTAATAAAGATTAAATATGCTTAATTATTAGTTCAGCATGTGATAAAATATCATTTTAACATGACTTTAAACACACTGAAATTAGTAGTTAACATTAAAAAAGCCATAAAAATAATAAATGCATGTAACATGTATGCTAAAATACAAATATCCAAGACCCGTCTTCTACCATGTGAATTGAAAAATACATGTATCACTTTAAAACACCTAAACTGTTAATGAGGGTATTTTTTAACAAAATTAACAAAATTATAAAAATACAAATTAAACATAATAATGACGCATTTTTAGGTCGAGATTTTTCTTCCAAATTTATATTTCAGGAAATTGCATGTAAATGCTAAGAAGCAAAATTACCAATATTATTGTTGGATTTACAATCACCTCACGAGAAATGCTCATTTTGAACTCGAAATTTGTGCTAGGTTATTATTCATCGAGTTCCATATTATAATACTATTTATGTTACATTGTAATAAATAAGCCTTATTGGTAGAAAATATTAAGTAATAATGCTAACATTTGAGTTTTCCATGTCGTACAAACTGGCCACATCAGCAGAGCTCACCCTCTCAGCAGCCACATTAGCCAAAAGACAATTTTTTAAAATTCAGATTGGCTACAAAATTTATTATTTATTTGCTTAAAAGCAAATTTGTTCAAACCTGGCCAATTTTTCAAAAGAATTCAAAGAAATATGTTAAATTTTGGAACAAAAATCCTGTCTGGTTAACCCTGCACCAGAATATATATTTAAAAAAAAAACAACTGAAAATTAAGCAATAACAACATTAATTTGTTGCTGTAAATATAAAAGAAATATCTGTCAGCATTATTGATCTGTAAGTAGATCCATGCAAGTAAAAGCGAAACATCTGACAGCTGATCCCATGATACAAAGCAAATAGAAATCCTAACAAAACCAAATACCTGCACCCTAGATTTCCTCCTTGCATCTCGCTGTTGAAGAAAAATATACATTTTCTGCAGATCTTTTTATCATGTATTTATATTACATTTACTTATCGATCATGAAATAATTGTTATTATTACATAACGAAAATATGTCTGTATTCTTATTGGTCAAATATCAGTCACATGATCTTCCGTAAATAATAATATTTGGCTTGCCGGGTCCGCTTCTTGTGCTTGTGATGCTACGTCAGAGAAATGCGTGACATCACTCAACGCAGTACTTTTAGCTCAACAGTACTGTTGAAATTATAACAGTGTTGAAAATGAGACACTTTGGAATTAATATTATGTAATAAAACAATTATAGACCATATATTTCGGGCAGTATCATGTTTTATAGACCCAAGAAAGTGATATTGACTGAGGCCTTCGATCAATATCAGTTTCTTGGGTCCATAAATAGAGAATATTAAATGAGGTACCCTGTAGTATCAAGTTTATGTCCCAAGTGAAACCGTTTTCATTTGTCACGAGCTTTAGCGAGTGATTAAAACGAAAATTATTTCACGAGGGACTTAAACTTGATAATACAGGGTAGCAAGTTTAATATTCTATTTATTACTCCAAACATTTCATTGTTAAACGCTTTTCAAAACACATTTCATGTCGATGTAACGCTGAAAATGAAGAAGACGAAAATGGTGTGTGATGTCATGCTCACAATTTCTGACGTCATATTTTAATAACGTTCCCATCAGTGGCTGAAATGGTTTTAACAACCCAATCAGATGACATGTTATACAAATGTTGTGAGAAAATATGATTTATATTTCCCCGGTTATGCTTGCCCTCTGGGGTGATAAAACATGATATTGCCCTCAAAGATGGTCCATATAATTGATAATAATTATAAAAAGCACAATATAAATTTGGTATTTCAATTTGGTGTTAAAAAGGCCAATGTCTATGATACTAGGAAACTGAAGAAAGAGCTACTTGTTGCTGATGTAAAAACAACATAGAAAGTTAATAAGCATCCTATTGGAGCTCATCATTAGTACAAGTTTAGCATACTGAAAAATGTATGACCTGATTTTGACCTAGAGAGGTCAACGTTAAGTAGAATAATAAACTTCTGAATTAAGCCTTGTATATCACTGACTAGCCATAATTAGTAGTGACTAGTCAGTATAAGTTTATGTGACTATTTTCTTAATACAAACCTGTAATTATAAAGTATATAGTATTATACTGTATATACATTTTTTTGGACATTTTGAATTAACAAATATAAAAATTCCAGAAGTGGATCCAGAATTTGTAAATAGTGGGGTGGGGAGGGGGCCAGTATGGAAATACAGGGACCAAAATAAAAATAAATAGTGTAATTTTCTCCCAAAACATACACATTTTTTTCAAATAATTTACTAAATAAAGGAAAGACCCAAGCGCCTTCGATGCCTTGCTGCACTAAATACTCTCCAAAATTCAGGAAGCAATAGTATACCCTACCTATAATTTTGTAAACATATTTAACCAAGTTTTACCAATACAACAGATATTTGATTGAACACTTTACAGTTACCGGTACTACCCGGTACACATTTATTTCCGACTGGAAATTACAGTATGTTTGTGTTCATACACGATGTAACTAAACCGACTGTCGACTTGAGTTGTTGCATTGTGTAATCTAACTATGGCTATAGGTGTCAATCAAGTCATGATTATGATATTTATATTTTACCACTTCCTACTCAATCATTATTTGTCTTTTTATGTTTATAATGTACAAATTATTCAAAAATTTAATTTTTTAGAAGAAACTACTTAGTGAAACTAACTATCAGTGTTGTTATGCTGTAAGTAACTCCCAACAAGTTAAAAACAGACAGACAGACAGACAGAAAGACAGTGCATCCTATAATTATTACAAACAATAAAATCCTAAGCCAAAAAATACCTCTATCCTAAAAGATTTCTTTCTTGTATGTAGCTGTGGAAAAAAAAAAATATAGATTTTCGGAAAGTTTTTACTATCAAGTTTTATTAGATGTGTTGTATTCACAGCAGTGATTCCCAAAGCCGTAGAAAGTATGTAACATATTGATACATGTAGTTCTTCCTTTACGAAATATTATAAAAACCTGAATGTGGATAGAACAAGAAAAGGGTATAATTATTAATTTTAAGCACTCGTATTTAACATAAGAGTAAAAATGGAGAAAAGAAATACAATCCAAATTAAAACTGAATGATAAAATTCAAAGTTTATATAACAGAATTACATTCATTGATAAAAGGTAGTTTGTTTGTTTAATGACAACAATGGAGCATATTGATTAATTATAATCAGCGGCTATTGGATGTCAAAAATATTCATGTTGACACATGGTATCAGAAAAAACCTGACATCCTATGAAACTATACAGTAAGGGGTATTTTATGTGAACTTTCTTAGACAGGATAGCACATACTATGATAAACCAGTCGTGCATGGACCACTGGTTGCCAAGGAAATAGCCCAATGGGTCAACTGAGGATTGATCCTTCGACCTCTCGAACATCAGGTGGCCGTGTCTGTGAGCTCTGTCCACAAAAATGTACAGGTATAGTAAACAATTTTTTTTTTTTAATTGATAGCCAAATAGAATCAGCCACAAGTTTCGTCGACATTATGAAAAAATGTAACATTAGAATAAAATACCATTTTATAAACTCCATGTGTTTTAACAATATATCCCATAATTCACACTTTGGCAAACATTGGTTACATATAAGTAGAGCTTGACATTCGGATCTCTTCAGCAGATTAGAAATCATGATGTCAGAAACCGAAATCAACTGGACAAATATTTGGTGTTTCTTTTTTCAAAAGTTAGATAAGATTTTGTTTATTGTTAAACAATTTTGATTTCCCAGGAGAAAAATCTTCCTGAGTTAGAGAAAAGAAGGAATAATGAAATAACAGGAGATGTTTCTGAAATCCAGTAACATAAAAAGGTCTGGTCACACACCTACACACACACAGTTGTCAACCCTTTGTCTCAGAAGAAACCTGCTGCTCCACATAAGTTACTTTTAACAATTAACAGCAAGAGATCTTTTATGCATTTGTACTTAATGTTACTCTCTTTGAATGAGAATTGATTTTATTACTGCAAATGCCAGAAACATGCTCACAAATATTTTCAAAGTGGAACATTTTTTTTCTTTCTCCGACTGTGTTTGTGTTGCTATAGAACGCATACACCTTGTAGAACTTATCTAAGTAGCATCCCGCAACAAGCCACAAAGACAAAAAGCACAAGAGTTAACTATCAGAATGATGGCAAGGCTCCTGCTTTACCGAGTTCCGAGTGATTGAACAGGCTCAAAACCATGGATCATTAACGTAACGACTTTTTGAAACCTTTATACCAATGGGAAAAGCAGGACCACCAGCTATTTTGAGTATGAGGAACACATCAAGAAAGATAAAAAGTGTGAACTACAACATAGAAGATGTATGTTTATTTTTTAAAGTTCTAGTTAAGAACAAACAGCGAGGAAAGCATTTGTACATCATCTCATTTTAAGTACCGTATTGTTAGTCAGTTGCATATAACATATTTACATGCTTATATCCAATTAAGGTTCAAGCACGTCTGTCCTGGACAAGCTACCTTGACTGCCCACCCAGGATAGAAGTTAGTGTTAGTATGAGAGAGGAAATCCGCTATTCTTTTATATGCACTCACTGGTACTGGAATTAATAATCCCATATGCCATGAATGGATTCAAACCCAGTACCTACCAGTCTTAAGTCTGATGCATTAACCACTGTGCTACAGAGGCCGGTAGTGACACCATGGATGATCCTAGTGACCTTGTACACAATTTAACAGATGGCTTTTTCACATACATTGTGTACAGGTGTGTAAGAAAGGATATTACAAGACAATTTCAATTTGCTATTTCCTACTTATTATGCCTAAGATTAGTTTATTGAGAGATTATAGTAAAACACTTGTCCAACGCTGATTCTTCTCTTCACCTGCAAGATGACCATAACAGTGATTTGTTTCAAAATTAATAAATCTATTTAAAAATACATTGTCAAATTTATTCTAATCACCTCCATATTCTTCTTTTCTTTCTCTTTTACATGCCGATGTTGTCTGTCAAGAGTTGTCATAATTTTTTCATTGGTTAAATTGGCTCGGAATTTACAAAATCCTGTCCAGTGACTAAATAAAACACGGAAAACCGTCAACTGAAATATAAAATATTTAAATGCAGATTATAAACAAGGTAGAAGATACTGAAACATAGTCTTTTTAATTAAATAACAAGGTAATATTGATTGTCAATTTGCTCACTAAAATACTACTGGTAGATTAATGTACATTGTAAACATTGGGTCACCTCCAACAAGTTTACCTATAAATATTTAATTCCCACAACACAGAACATGATGAAGATTAACCACCAGCATACTGATTATTGTGAAAAAGTGTTGTGGGGAAACAACTCACGTTATGATGTCTGTCACTGTGTTGAATGTAAAAGTAAAATGAGTAACATAAGCATTATTCTTGCATACCAGATAGGCATATCATCAATTTGAGATGTGATGGATATCTCTATCTTGCATACCACGTGACTGTGATGGGATCAGTCACAATTGTTTAATATCACATCATAATTTCAAAGTTCTATGATAAATATCATGGAATGTTTACGATAAATGTCAACATGTCTGGCCACTAGCTGGCCACAAAAGACGGTTTAATCAAAGTTACTCTAATAAGAAATCATGTCATTTAGCTTCATATTTTCAAGCATTATTTTATTTTCAATAATTCTAATTATGCCTATGTTTACTCCAGTCATATTATTAACTTTACTCCAGTCACATTAATAACAAATCATGCACTAAAATAACGACTTATGTTATGAATACAATACACCAATGGTGGGCATATATAAATTAAGTTTGAACAGAAGCATATTTTATTGTCCATGCCGAGAGAGAGGGTGCATGATCTATTTAGACATGTGCACCCTGATAAAAATAAACACCTGTCCTATTGTCCGTAATTCTAAATGTCTATGTTTCAGCAGTACCTGGGCTTCTCGGAATAGATACGGTCCTTTCTCATACTTCTTGTCCAGAATCCTGTCCGCCATCTCGTTAGTGATGTCCACCTGCAGAGGTGGCGGGATGTTAGAGTCGAGGAAGCAGTTGATGACGGCGTTGATCTTCTGCATTACCAACGTGTCATCACTGTGGATGTGGTTCAACTCCTACAATGTTGATGTGGATAGTTACAGACAGTCCACAATTGAAATCAGACTTTTCAACTTTCACGCATTATGGAGTTATACTCGTGTACATACACTTGGTTTCCATCTCAACCTCTCATGCATATATCTATATATCTCGCACATTTCAATTTTCGGTTTTCAATACAAAATAATTGATGCGCAATCATTTGAGAAATTTATTACCATAAAAGTGTTTAACCTTCTGACTACCGCTGTCGACTTAAGTCGACAACGTCAAACTTTGCTCTGAATACCGATGTCGAACTCATCCAGGAAACGGATGTTAAAATGCATTATGGGCGGAAATGATGTAATATTCATATTCAACTAGTTTTTTTCTTCAAAATGGTCGTCTTTGATCAAGTGTCAGAATTAAATAACGATCGATAATTTTAGTT